>JBBBDQ010001294.1:4932500-5089126 GCA_037127315.1 Ascarosepion bandense | reverse complement strand
AACAAAATAGAGCAGATTTTGTTATTTCTCATTTGATAAAGATAAAAATATAACAAAATTTAGCAGATTTTGTTATTTTCCCTTTGATAAAGATAAAAATATAACAAAATAGAGCAGATTTTTTTATTTGTCATTTGATAAAGATAAAAATATAACAAAATTGAGCAGATTTTGTTATTTCTCATTTGATAAAGATAAAAATATTACAAAATTTATCTGATTTAGTTATTTTTCATTTGAAAAAAATAAAAATTTAACAAAATAGAGCAGATTTTGTTATTTCTCATTTGATAAAGATAAAAATATCACAAAATACAGCAGATTTTGTTATTTCTCATTTGATAAGGATAAAAATATTACAAAATTTAGCAGATTTAGTTATTTTTCCTTTGAAAAAGATAAAAATATAAAAGAATAAAGCAGATTTTGTTATTTCTCATTGATAAAGACAAAAATATTACAAAAGTTAGCAGATTTAGTTATTTTTCCTTTGATAAAGATAAAAATATAACAAAATAGAGCAGATTTTGTTATTTCTCTTTTGATAAAGATAAAAATATAACAAAATAGAGCAGACTTTGTCATTTCTCATTTGATAAAGATAAAAATATAACAAAATAGAGTAGATTTTGTTATTTTTCATTTGATGAAGATAAAAATATAACAACATAGAGCAGATTTAGTTATTTCTCATTTGATAAAGATAAAAATATTACAAAATTTAGCATATTTAGTAATTTTCCTTTGATAAAAATAAAAATATAACAGAATTTAGCAGATTTTGTTACTTTTCCTTTGATAAAGATAAAAATATAACAAAATAGAGCAGATTTTGTTATTTCTCATTTGATAAAGATAAAAATATAACAAAATAGAGCAGATTTTGTTATTTCTCATTTGATAAAGATAAAAATATTACAAAATTTAGCAAATTTAGTTATTTTTCCTTTGAAAAAGATAAAAATATAACAAAATAGAGCAGATTTTGTTATTTTTCATTTCATATAGAAAAACATCACAAAATACAGCAGATTTTGTTATTTTTCATTTCAAAAAGATAAATACATCACAAAATATAGCAGATTTTGTTAGTTTTCCTTTGATAAAGATATAAATATTACAAAATTTAGCAGATTTAGTTATTTTTCCTTTGTAAAAGATAAAAATATAACAAAATAGAACAGATTTTGTTATTTTTCCTCTGATAAAGATAAAAATATAACAGAATAGCACAGATTTAGTTATTTTTCCTTTGAAAAAGATAAAAATATAACAAAATAGACCAGATTTTGTTATTTCTCATTTGATAAAGATAAAACTATAAAACAAATTAGGGCAGATTTTGTTATTTTTCCTTTGATGAAGATAAAAATATCACAAAAATTTGCAGATTCTGTTATTTTTCCTTTGATAAATATAAAACTATAACAAAATAGTGCAGATTTTGTTATTTTTCCTTTGAAAAAGATAAAAATATAACAAAATAGGGCAGATTTACTTATTTCTCATTTGATAAAGATAAAAATATAACAAAAAAGAGCAGATTTTGTTATTTTTCCTTTGAAAAAGATAAAAATATAATAAAATAGGGCAGATTTTTTTATTTCTCATTTGATAAAGTTAAAAATGTAACAAAATAGAGCAGATTTAGTTATTTTTCCTTTGATAAAGATAAAAATATTACAAAATAGGGCAGATTTTGTTATTTTTCCTTTGATAAAGATTAAAATATAACAAAACTTAGCAGATTTTGTTATTTTTCCATTGATAAACATAAAAATATAACAAATTAGAGCTGATTTTGTTATTTCTCATTTGATAAAGATAAAAATATAACAAAATTTAGCAGATTTTGTTACTTTTCCTTTGATAAAGATAAAAATATAACAAAATAGAGCAGATTTTGTTATTTTTCATTTGTTAAAGACAAAAATATAACAAAATAGAGCAGATTTTGTTTTTTCTTCATTTCAAATAGAAATACATGACAAAATACAGCAGATTTTATTATTTTTCATTTGAAAAAAATAAACACATCACAAAATATAGTAGATTTTGATATTTTTCACTTGATAAATATAAAAATATAAGAAAATATAGCAGATCTTGTTAATTTTCATTTGATAAAGATAAAAATATAACAAAATATAGTAGATTTCGTATTTTTCATTTGATAAAGACAAAAATATTACAAAATAGAGCAGATTTTTAATTTCTCATTTGATAAAGATAAAAATATTACAAAATTTAGCAGATTTTATTATTTTTCCTTTGATAAAGATAAAAATATAACAAAATAGAGCAGATTTTGTTATTTTTCCTTTGATAAATATAAAAATATAAGAAAATAGAGCAGATTTTGTTATTTTTCCTTTGATAAAGATAAAAATATGACAAAATATAGCTAAGATTTTGATATTTTTCATTTGATAAAATAAAAATATAACAAAATATAGCAGATTTTGTTATTTTTCCTTTGATAAAGATAAAAATATAACAAAATAGAGCAGATTTTGTTTATTTTTCATTTGATAAAGATAAAAATATCACAAAATAGTGCAGATTTTGTTATTTTTCCTTTGATAAAGATAAAAATATAATAAAATAGAGCAGATTTTGTTATTTTTCCTTTGATAAAGATAAAAATATTACAAAATTTAGCAGATTTTGTTATTTTTCCTTTGATAAAGATAAAAATATTACAAAATAGAGCAGATTTTGTTATTTTTCCTTTGAAAAAGATAAAAATATAAGAAAATAGGGCAGATTTTGTTATTTTTCCTTTGATAAAGATAAAAATATGACAAAATATAGCAGATTTTGTTATTTTTCCTTTGATAAAGATAAAAATATAACAAAATATAGCAGATTTTGTTATTTTTCATTTGATAAAGATAGAAATATCACAAAAGAGTGCAGATTTTGTTATTTCTCATTTTATAAAGATAAAAATATAATAAAATTTAGCAGATTTTGTCATTTTTCCTTTGATAAAGATAAAAATATAAGAAAATCGAGCAGATTTTCTCATTTTTCATTTCATATAGAAAAACATGACAAAATACAGCAGATTTTGTTATTTTTCACTTGAAAAAGACAAATACATCACAAAATATAGCAGATTTTGTTATTTCTCATTTGATAAAGATAAAAATATGAGAAAATACAGCAGATTTTGTTATTTCTCATTTGATAAAGATAAAAACATAATAAAATATGGCAGATTTTGGTATTTTTCATTTGGAAAAGTTAAAAATATAACAAAATATAGCAGATTTTGTTAGTTTTCATTTGGAAAACATAAAAATATCACAAAATGTAACAGATTTTGTTATTTTTCATTTGATATAGATAAAAATATCACAAAATATTGCATATTTTGTTATTTTTCATTTGGAAAAGATAAAAATATAACAAAATAAAGCAGATTTTGTTATTTTTCATTTGAAAAATAAAAAAATATAAAAAATATAGCAGATTTTGTTATTTTTCATTTGATGAAGATAAAAATATAACAAAATAAAGGACATTTTGTTATTTTTCATTTGATAAAGGTAAAAATATAACAAAATATAGCCAATTTTGTTATTTTTCATTTGATAAAGATAAAAATATAACAAAATTTTGCAGATTTTGTTATTTTTTCATTAGAAAAATATGCAAATATAAAAAATATAGCATATTTTCTTATTTTTCATTTGAAAAAGATAAAAAATATAAAATATAGCAGGTTTTCTTATTTTTCATTTGAAAAAGATAAAAATATGACAAAATATAGCAGATTTTGTTAATTTTAATTTACAAAAAGATAAAAATGTAACACAATATTGCAGATTTTGTTATTTTTCATTTGGAAAAGATAAAAATATCACAAAATGTAACAGATTTTGTTATTTTTCATTTGAAAAGTTAAAAAACATAAAATATAGAAGGTTTTCTTATTTTTCATTTGAAAAAGATAAAAATATGACAAAATATAGCAGATTTTTTTTATTTTAATTTGCAAAAAGATAAAAATATATCACAATACAGCAGATTTTGTTATTTTTCATTTGGAAAAGATAAAAATATCACAAAATGTAACAGATTTTGTTATTTTTCATTTGATAAAGATAAAAATATAACAAAATATTGCATATTTTGTTATTTTTCCTTTGATGAAGATAAAAATATAACAAAATAGAGCAGATTTTGTTATTTTTCATTTCATATAGAAAAACATGACAAAATACAGCAGATTTTGTTATTTTTCACTTGAAAAAGACAAATACATCACTAAATATAGCAGATTTTGTTATTTCTCATTTGATAAAGATAAAAATATGAGAAAATATAGCAGATTTTGTTATTTTTCATTTGATAAAGAGAAAAATATAACAAAATATAGTAGATTTCGTATTTTTCATTTGATAAAGACAAAAATATTACAAAATAGAGCAGATTTTTTATTTCTCATTTGATAAAGATAAAAATATTACAAAATATAGCAGATTTTGTTACTTTTCATTTGAAAAACATAAAATTATAACAAAATATAGCAGATATTGTTCTTTTTCATTTGAAAAAGATAAAACTAGAACAAATAATAACAGGTTTTGTTATTTTACATTTTGAAAAATGGAAATATAACAAAATATTGCTTACTTTCTTACTTTTCATTAGAAAAAGATAAAAATATAACAATATAGCAGATTTTGTTATTTTTCATTTGGAAAAGATAAAAATATAACAAAATATAGCAGATTTAGTTAGTTTTCATTTGGAAAAGATAAAAATATCACAAAATGTAACAGTTTTTTTTATTTTTTATTTGATAAAGATAAAAATATCACAAAATATTGCATATTTTGTTAGTTTTCATTTGGAAAAGATATAAATATAACAAAATAAAAACAGATTTTGTTATTTTTCATTTGAAAATATATAAATATAAAAAATAAAGCAGATTTTGTTATTTTTCATTTGATGAAGACAAAAATATAACAAAATAAAGGACATTTTGTTATTTTTCATTTGATAAAGATAAAAATATAACAAAATATTGCAGATTTTGTTATTTTTTCATGAGAAAAATATGCAAATATAAAAAATATAGCATATTTTCTTATTTTTCATTTGAAAAAGATAAAAAATATAAAATATAGCAGGTTTTCTTATTTTTCATTTGAAAAAGATAAAAATGTAACACAATATAGCAGATTTTGTTATTTTTCATTTGGAAAAGATAAAAATGTCACAAAATGTAACAGATTTTGTTATTTTTCATAAGAAAAAGTTAAAACTAGAACAAATAATAACAGGTTTTGATATTTTTCTTTTGAAAAATTAAAAATATATAAAAATATTGCAGAGTTTGTTATTTTTCATCAGAAAAATATCAAAATGTAACAAAATATAGCCTATTTTCTTATTTTTCATTTGATAAAGACAAATAAATAACAGAAAATAGCAGATTTCGTTATTTTTCCTTTGATAAAGGTAAAAAATATAACAAAATGTAGCAGATTTTGTTATTTTTCATTTGATATAGATAAAAATGTAACAAAATATAACAGACTTTGTTATTTTTCATTTGAAAAATGAAAAACTATCAAAAATATAGCAGACTGTTATTTTTCATTTGAAAAATATGAAAATATAAAAAATATACCAGATTTTGTTATTCTTCATTCGATGAAGATAAAAATATAACAAAATAAAGCACATTTTGTTATTTTTCATTTGTAAAGGTAAAAATATAGCAAAATAAAGCACATTTTGTTATTTTTCATTTGATAAAGATAAAAATATAACAAAATGTAGCAGATTTTGTTATTTTTCGTTTGATAAAGATAAAAATTTAAAAAATATAGCAGATTTTGTTATTTTTCATTTGATAAAGACAAAAATATAACAAAATATAGCAGATTTTGTTATTATTCATTTGATAAAGGTAAAATTTTAACAAAATGTAGCAGATTTTGTTATTTTTCATTTGAAAAAGATAAAACTAGAACAAATAATAACAGGTTTTGTTATTTTTCATTAAAAAAATATAAAAATTTAACAAAATATATGCTATTTTCTGAGTTTTCATAAATATAAATGAATAACAGAAAATAGCAGATTTCGTAATTTTTCATTTGATAAAGATACAAATATAACAAAATAGAGCAGATGTTGTTATTTTTCATATGATGAAGATTAAAATACAACAAAATATAGCACATTTTGTTTTTTTTCATTTGATAAAGGTTAAAATATAACAAAATATAGCAGATTTTGTTATTTTTCATTTCATAAAGACAAAAAATAACAAAATATAGCAGATTTTGTAATTTTTCATTTGATAAAAATAAAAATATAACAAAATATAGCAAATTTTGTTATTTTTCATTTGAAAAAGATAAAACTAGAACAAATAATAACAGGTTTTGTTATTTTTCATTCGTTAATGATAAAAATATAACAAAATATAGCAGATTTTGTTATTTTTCATTTGATAAAGACAATAATATAACAAAATATAGCAGATTTTGTTATTTTTAATTTGATAAAAACAAAAATATAACAAAATATAGAAAATTTTGTTAATTTTCATTTGAAAAAGATAAAACGAACAAATAATAACAGGTTTTGTTATTTTTCATTAGAAAAAGATAAAAATATAACAAAATAAAGCACATTTTGTTATTTTTCATTTGAAAAAGATAAAAATATAACAAAATATAGCACATTTTGTTAATTTTTATTTGAAAGCGATTAAACTAGAACAAATATTAACAGATTTTGTTAATTTTCTTTTGAAAATCTAAAAATATAAAATATAGCAGATTTTGTTATTTTTCATTTGAAAATATAAAAATATAACAAAATATAGCACATTTTGTTAATTTTTATTTGAAAACGATTAAACTAGAACAAACATTAACAGATAAAGATAAAAATATAACAAAATATTGCAGATTTTGTTATTTTACATTAGAAAAAGATGGAAATATAACAAAATATAGCAGATTTTGTTATTTTTCATTTCATAAAGATAAAAATATAACAAAATATTGCATATTTTGTTATTTTTCATTTGAAAAAGATAAAAATATAACTAAATTTAGCAGATTTTGTTATTTTTCATTTGAATAACATAAAAATATAACGAAATATAGCAAATTTTGTTATTTTTCATTAGACAAAGATAAAAAATATAACAAAATATCGCACATTTTGTAATTTTTCATTTGATAAAGATAAAATAAAACAAAATATAGCAGATTTTGTTATTTTTCTTTTGAAAAAGATAAAAATATAACAAAATATAGCACATTTTGTAATTTTTCATTTGATAAAGATAAAATAAAACAAAATATAGCAGATTTTGTTATTTTTTTTTAGAAAAAGATAAAAACATAACAAAATTTAGCAGATTTTGTTATTTTTCATTTGTAAAAGATAAAAATATAACAAAATATAGCACATTTTGTTAATTTTTATTTGAAAACTATTAAACTAGAAGAAATATTAACAGATTTTGTTAATTTTCTTTTGAAAAAGATAAAAATAGAAAAAAAATTAAGCTGATTTCATAACTTTTTATCTGAAAAAGATAAAAATAGAACAAAATATAGCAGAATTTGGTATTTTTCATTTGAAAATTATAAAAATAGAACGAAATATACCTGATTTTGCAATTTTTCATTTGAAAAAGTTAAAATTAGAACAAAATATAGCAGAATTTGTTATTTCTTATTTGTAAAATATTAATAGAACAAAATATAGATGATCTTGTAATTTTTCATTTGAAAAACATAAAAATAGAACAAAATGTAGTAGATTTTGTTATTTCTTGTTTGAAAAGGTTAAAAAGAGAAGAAAATATAGAAGATTTTGTTCTTTTTTAATTGAAAAAGATGAAAATAGAACAAAATATACCTGGTTTTGTTATTTTTCATTTGATAAAGACAAAAATAGACCAAAATATAGGAGATTTTGTTGTTTTCTTTTCTTGAAAAAGATAAAAATATATCGAAATATAGCAGATTTTGTTATTTTTCATTTGAAAAAGATAATAATTAATAGAACAAAATATAGATGATTTTGTAATTTTTCATTTGAAAAACATAAAAATAGAACAAAATGTAGTAGATTTTGTTATTTCTTATTTGAAAAAGATAAAAAGAGAAGAAAATATAGAAGATTTTGTTATTATTTATTTGAAAAAGTTAAAAATAGATCAAAATATAACTGGTTTTATAATTTTTCATTTGATAAAGACAAAAATAGACCAAAATATAGGAGATTTTGTTATTTTCTTTTTCTTGAAAAAGATAGAAATAGATCAAAATATAGCTGATTTTGTTATTTTTTATTTGAAAAAGATAAAATTAGAACAAAATATTGCTGTTTTTGTTATTTTTCATTTGAAAAAGATAAAAATAGATCGAAATAAAAAGAATAAAAAAGAATAAAAAGAACAGAATATAGCAGATTTTGCTATTTTTTATTTGAAAAACAAAAATAGAACAAAATATAGCAGATGTCGTTATTTTCCATTTGAAAAATATAAAAATACAACAAAATATAGCAGATTTAGTTAATTTTTTTGAAAAAGATAAAAATAGATCAAAGTATAACAGATTTTGTGATTGTTTATATGGTTCTGACAAAAATAGAAAATATATGGCAGACTTAATTTTTATTTGAAAAAATAAAAATAGAACAAAACATCAGATTTTGTTATTTTTATTTGAAAAAGATAAAATACAACAAAATATAGCAGGTTTTGTTGTTTTTTTTGAAAATGTTAAAAATTGAACAAAATATAAATAATTTTAGGATGTTTTATTTGATTCTGCCAAAAAATAGAACAAAATATAGCAGATTTTGTTATTTTTTATTTGAAAAAAAGATAAAAATAGAACAAAATATATCAGATTTTTTTATTTTGTACTCGAAAAATGAAAATAGATCAAAATATAGCAGATTGAAAAATATAAATAGAACAATATATAGCAGATTTTGTTATTTTTGATTTGAAAAAGATAAAAATAGAACAATATATGGATGATTTTTTTTATTTTTCATTTAAAAAAATAAAAAATAAAACTAAATATAGCAGATTGTGATATTTTTTATTTGAAAAAGATGAAAATACAAGAAAATATTGCTCATTTTGTTATTTTTTATTTGAATAATAAAAATAGAACAAAATATAGCAGATTTTGTTATTTTTTATTTGAAAAAATAAAAATAGTACAAAATATAGCAGATTTTGTTATTATTCATTTGAAAAAGATCAAAATAGAACAAAATATAGCAAATTTTTGTTATTTTTCATTTGAAAAAGATAAGAAATAACAAAATATAGCTGATGTTATTTTTCATTTGAAAAAGATAAAAATAGAATAACATATAACAGAATTTGTGATGTTTTATTTAAAAAAGTTAAAAATAGAACAAAATATAGCTAGTTTTGTTATTTTTCATTTGAAAAAGACAAAAATTGAACAAAATATAGCAGATTTTGTTATTTTTCATTTGAAAGTGATAAAAATATAACAATATATCCTGATTTTCTTATT
The DNA here is from genome assembly GCA_037127315.1 of Ascarosepion bandense. Taxonomy (NCBI): domain Eukaryota; kingdom Metazoa; phylum Mollusca; class Cephalopoda; order Sepiida; family Sepiidae; genus Ascarosepion; species Ascarosepion bandense. Next base: position 5,079,569 of record JBBBDQ010001294.1, on the reverse strand, counting down.
TTCCATTTGAAAAGGTATAAATAGAACAAAATATAGCTGATTTTGTTATTTTTGAATTGAAAAAGATAAAAATAGATGAATTTCTTATTTTATTTTTTAACAAGATAAAAATACAAAAAAATAGCAAATTTTGATATTTTTTATTTGAAAAATAAAAAATAACAAAAAATAGCAGATTTTGTTATTTTTTATTTGAAAATGCTAAAAATAGCACAAAATATAGCAGATTTTGTGAGTTTTTATTTGATTTTGATAAAAATATAGCAGATTTTTATTGTTATTTTAAAAAGTTAAAAATAGAAAAAATATAGCAGATTTTGTTATTTTTTATTTGAAAAAGATAAAAATAGAACAAACCATAGCAGATTTTGATGTTTTTCATTTGAAAAAGATAAAAACAGAACAAAATATAGCAGATTTTGTTCTTTTACATTTGAAATAGATAAGAATAGAACAAAATATAGCAGATTTTGTTATTTTTTATTTCAAAAAGAAGAAAATAATAATAAATATTGATGATATTTTCTTTTTTTATTAAAAAATCTAAATACGGAGAAAATAGCTGATTTTTATTTTTCTCTTGATAATTACAAAATGAGATATTTATTTAAGTATTTCCAAATGCAAAATAACAAAAGCAGCTATATTTTACCTTAATTTCTTCTCTTTTTCAAAATAATTTGGAGTAACATAGCTGATTTTGTTATTTTTTATTTCAAAAATATGAAAATAAAAAGAAACAGAGTGGATTTTGTTATATTTCAGCAGAAAAAGAAGAAAATAAGGTGCAAAAATGCAGAATTTGTTATTTTTCATTTGAAAACAAAGAAAAACAGAAATATAGCTGATTTACTTTTTTTGAAGAAATGAAAATGAAGGAGAAATATAGGTGATTTTGTTATTTTACATTTGAAATCGATAAAAATAGAACAAAATATAGCAGATTTTGTTATTTTTCATTTGAAAAAGAAGAAAATAAGAAGAAATATTGCTGATATTCTCATTTTTTATTAAAAAAAACTAAATACAGAGAAAAATAGCTGATTTTTATTTTTCTCTTGAAAATTACAAAATGAGATATATTACATTTATTTAAGTATTTCCAAATGCAAAATAACAAAAGCAGCTATATTTTACCTTAATTTCTTCTCTTTTTCAAAAAACAAAATCAGCTATATCTCTCTTTAGTTTCTTCTTTTTCAAATGAAAAATAGCAAAATCACCTATATTTCTTCTTAGTTTCATATTTTTTAACTAACTGAACAATAACACAATCTGTTACCTTATTTTCAAATTTTTAAAATGAAAAATAACAAATTCAGCTAAATTTCTCTATAGTTTCATCTATATTTTATCTCAATTTCTTCCTTTTTAAATGAAAAATAACAAAATCAGCTATATTTTTCTTTACTGTCATTTTTTCAAATGAAACATTACAGAACTAGCTATATTTCTTATTTTCTTCTTTTTCAAATGAAAAATAACAAACTCAGCTATATTTCTCCTTATTTTCGAATTTTAAAATGACAAAAAAAAATCAGCTATTTTTCACCATATTTTTTTCTCAATGAAAATAAAAAATCAGCTATATTTCTGGATATTTTCTTTCTTATTCACATTAAAAATCACAAAATTAGCAACATTTCTCCTTATTTCTTTTGTTTTTTGTTTTTTTCAAATGAAAAATAACAATTTCAGCTATTTTTCACCTTATCATCTTTTTTCACCTTATCATCTTTTTTGCCATAACTATATAAATGAAATTTAAAGAGAAATATGGCTAATTTTGGAAGTTTTTTGAAAAATATGAAATTTTATGAGAAATAAATGTGATTTTGTACATTTTATTTGAAAAAGAATAAATATACAGAAATATAGCTGACTTAAAAAACAAGAAACTAAGTAGATATATAGCAGATTTTGTAATTTTCATTTGAAAAAGAAGAAAAAATGTAAAAGAAGAAAACAAAAAGAAATGGTTTTGTTACTTTTCATTTGGGTATAATGTAGAAAATTTGGAGAAATTTTGATGACTTTGTCACTTTTCAAAGGAAAAAGAAAATAAAAAGGAGAAATATAGCTTATTTTGTTATTTTTCATTTGAAATCAAAGAAAATAAGTAACAATATAGCTGATTTTGTTATTTTTTATGTAAAAAGGAAGTAAATAAGTAGAAACATAGCTGATTTTTTTAGGAAATTTAAGGTAAATAGATATGATTTTGGCATTTTTCATTTGAAAAATATAAAAATAGGAAACAAAATAGAGCTGATTTTATTATTTTTTATTTGAAGTTTTGATTTTGTCACTTTTCAATTGAAAAAGAAGAAAATAGAGAGAAATATTTAATTTTGTTTCTTTCTATTTGCAAATGTGGGAATTTTGCAGAAATATTGTTCGTTTTGTTATTTTTCATTTAAAAAAGTAGAAAAAAGGAGAAATCTTAGCCAAAAGATTCATGGATACTCTAAAGAGAGCATTAAAAAAGCTGGAGATACACCATCAGAAAGAGTGTTAAAACAATTTCTACAAATATACCGAATTACACCTAACAAAAATGCACCATTGGGACTTTTACCTGCTGAGGTAATGTTTGCGTGCAAGATTCAGTTGGTCTTCAATAAATTGCTACCATACAAAAACAAAACCAAGAATACACCTATAATTACAAAAAGATTGTTCAAACCTGGTGAATGAGTGTACTTCAGAATGTTTAAAAACAACATGGTGTATTGAGAACCCGGGAACAATTGCTAACAGAATAGGAAACGTGATGTACACTATAAAAGGAGAAAAATTTATGCATAGAAGGTACGTTAATTAAATACAAAAAAGAAGGAATGAAGAGACAAGCTCTTCACCCTTAGAAAGTGAGGGCACTATGGAAGAAATTTTCGAAACCTTCGACATTCAGAGACCTCAAATTAATACAGAAATCAGAAGAACTAGCCTAAAACAAAAGTTTACGGAGCCATTAATTATAGATCCCAAGCAAAAAAAAATACTAAAAAAGAAGCTATGGAGGGGGATGTTGGGAATCACCCCTTTTTGTACACAAGAATAGACTTGCCTGATGTGTACATATAATCCTGCCTATACAGAGAATGGCAGTTGAGAAGTAAAAAAGTAGAAATTGAGTTAATATATATATGATTTTGATATTTTTCATGTGAAAAATATGAAAATAAGGAAAAATATAGATGATTTTGTTCATTTTTAAAAAATTTAATAAACTGAGATATACATTCTTATTTGGAAAAATACAAACATATGGCTGAACATATAGGTGATTTTGTCATTTTTTTAGCTGAAAAAGAATAAAAATAAAGAGTCATATATCTGATTTTCTAGTTTTTTAATTAAAAAAGAAGAAAATAAGTAGCTATATAGCTGATTTTATTATTTTTCTTTGGAAAAAAAAAATAAGGATAAATATATCCAATTTTTTTATTTTCTTTTAAAAAAGAATAAAATATAGAGAAATATAGCTGATTTGGTTATTTTTCAGTTGAAAAAGATGTATAGACTGAGAATTATAGCCAATTGTAAAATTTTTCATTTGAAAAATATGAAAATATGGAGAAATTTCTTTAGCTGCCAAAGAAGAAAATATGGAGACATGTAGCTAATTTTCTTGTTTTTTATTTCTCAGTCTATACATTTTCAAAATTAGCTATATTTTTCCTTATTTTCATATTTTTTAAGTAAAATATAACAAAATCAGATATATTTCTCCATAGTTTCATATTTTTCAACTAATAAATTACACAATCAGTTATATTTCTCCATATTTTCAAATTTTTGAAATGAAAAATAAAAGAATCATCTATATTTCTTTTTATTTTGTTCTTTTCCAAATGAAAAATAATAAAATCAGATATATATCTCCATATTTCCTTCTTTTTCAGCAAAAAATGACAAAATCAGCTACATTTATCATCATGTTCATATTTGTCAAATGAAAATTTACAAAATTGACTATATTTCTCAGTCTCTTCATCTTTTTCAAATGAAAAATGACAAAATCAGCTAAATTTCTCCATATTTTCATCTATATTTTATCTCAATTTCTTCTTTTTAAATAAAAAATAACAAAATCAGCTATATTTCTCTTTATTTACATCTTTTTCAAATGAAAAATTACAAAATCAGTTATATTTCCTCTTATTTTCTTCTTTTTCAAATGAAAAATAATAAAATCAGCTATTTTCACCATATTTCCTTTTCTAAATGAAAATTAGAAAATCAACTATATTTCTGGATATTTTCTTCTTTTTCAAATGAAAAATCAGCAACATTTCTCTTTATTCCCTTTTTTCAAATGAAAAATAACAATTTTAGCTGTTTTTCTTCTAATCATCTTTTTCTGCTGAAATACAACAAAATCAGATATATTTCTCTTTATTTTTTATATTTTATAAATAAAAAAATAATATAATAAGTTTATATTTCTCATTTCTTTCTCTTTTTTCAAATGAGAAATAACAAAACAGCTATATTTCTCTTTATTCCAGAAGAAAATAAGGAGAAATACAGCTGATTTTTTTTCATTTGTAAGAGTAGAAAATATGGACAAATATAGCTGAGTTTGTCACTTTTCAATTTAAAAAAGAAAAAAAGGAGAAATTTTGCAGATTTTGTTATTTTTAATTTGAAAAATAATAAAAGAAATATTGCTGATTTTATATTTTTCATTTAAAAAAGAATACAAAAAGGAGAAATATAGTGGATTTTTGTTATTTTAAAAATATGAAGATAAGGAAAAATCTAGCTGATTTTTTAAATTTTACATTTCAAAACAAATTTTGATTTTGTCACTTTTCAATTGAAAAAGAAAATAGGGAGAAATATTTGATTTTGTTTCTTTCCATTTGTAAATGTAGAAAAAAGTAGAAAAAAGAAGAAATATAGCTGATTTTTCATTTGGAAAAGAAGATAATGAGGAAAAATATAGCTGATTTTGTTATTTTAATTTGAAAAATATAGGAAAAGAATTTAAGAAAATAAGAGGAAATATTAATGTTTTTCTTATTTTTTAATAGAAAAAGAAAATATAGAGCAATATATCTGATTTTGATATTTTTTGTTTAAAAAAGAAGGAACTATGGAGAAATATATCTGATTTTGTTATTTTTATTTGCAAAATTAGAATATATGAATAAATGTAGCTGATTTTTTTATTTTTCATTTGAAAAAATAAAGAGTAATATAGCTTATACTGTTATTTATCATTTGAAAAAAGAAAAAAGGTGAAACATATGTGATTTTGTTATTTTTCATTTAAAAATTAAGAAATTAAAAAAAAATATAGATGATTTTGGCATTATTCATTTGAAAAATATGAAAATAGGGAGAAATATAGCTGATTTTATTATTTTTTATTTGAAAAAGTTGTGTAGAATGAGAAATACAGCTGATTTTGAAATTTTTCATTTAAAAAATTTAAAAATAAGGGGAAATATTGCTGATTTTGCATTTTTTGCTAAAAAGGCAGAAAATAATGAGACATATAGCTGATTTTCTGGTTTTTCATTAGAAAAAGAAGAAAATATACTTGATTTTGCAATTTTTCATTTGAAAAAGAAAAAAATAAGGAGGAATATTGAGTGATATTCTCATCTTTCATTTGAAAAAGAAGAAAATATGGAGAAATGTAGCTGATTTTGTTATTTTTCTTTTGAAAAAAGTAAACAAGGAGCAATAAATTTGATTTTCTTGTTTTTCATTTGAAAAAGAATAAAAAAGAAGTAGAAATTAGTTTGATTTTCTTATTTCTTATTTGAAAAGGGAAATAATGAGAAATATCGCTGATTTTGTTTTGTTTTTTTATTTGAAAAGAAATATGGTGAAATATAGCTAATTTTGTTATTTTTCATTTGAAAATAAAGAAACTAAGGAGAAATATAGATGGTTTTGTTATTTTTCATTTGAAAAAAAGAAGATAATGAGAAATGTGTTTGATTTTTTTTATTTTTCATTTGAAATGGAAGGAAATAAGAAGAAATATTGCAGATTTTTAATTCACTTGAAAAAGAAAACAAAAAGGGAACTGTAACTGATTTTGTTTTGTTTTTAGTTTAAAAAAAAGAAAATAGAGAAATACAACTGATTTTTTTCTTTTTTCTTTTAAAAAATGACAGTATAAAGAAATATAGCTGATTTTGTTATTTTTCAATTGAAAAAGAAGAAAATAAATTTTTTAATTTTGTTATTTTCTATTTAAAATTGATGAAAATGAGAAGAAATATAGTTAATTTTGTTATTTTTCATTTTAAAAAGAAAAAATATGGAGAAATATAACTGATTTTTTTATTTTTCAATTGCAAAAGACAAAAATACGCTATATTTTTATTTCTTCTCACCCTTTTCAAGTACATCAAAATAAGCTAAATTTTTACTTTTCCTACTGTTTTCGTGAAAAATATAAATATAAAAATAATCTCTATGATTTTGTTTTACCTACTTTCAATTAAAATATATCAAAGAAAGCAATATTTACATTACTTTTTTAATTGAAAAACATAAGATATCTTTTTATTGCTTTTCTCACTTTTCAGTTGAAAAAATATCAAAATAAGTAATATTTTCTTTACATTTCTTTTCTGTAAAAAATATTAAAATAAGCTATATTTGTACTTTAACCACATTTTAATTTAAAAAATATCAAAATTTTTAATTAAAAAATTTCAAAAAATATCTGAAAAATATCATAATAAGCTATACTTTTATTGCTTTTCTAACTTTTCAATTGAATAATAATAAAATGAACAATATTTTTATATCTTTTCTCTATTTTCAATTGCAAAAATATGACAATAAGCTATATTTACTGCTATTCACATTTTTCCATTGAAATCAATGTAAAAAATTTTTTGTAAATAAATCAATATTTTCTTTACATTTCCCATTTTTTTATTGAAAAGTATAAAAATAAACTTTAATTTTATTGCTTTTCCTACTTTTCAATTGAAAAATACCTTTAAATAAACTTTAATTTTGTTGCCTTTCCTACTGAATTGAATATTATCAAAATAAGCTATATTTGCTTTTCCCAATACTTAATAGAAACAATAAGCAATATTTTCCTTACATTTCTCTGTTTTCAAATTAAAAATATCAAAATAAGCTTTTTTATTTGTTTTTTCCAATTCTTTATTCAAAAATATAATAAAGCTATATTTTTATTGCTTTTGCAATATGCAATATTTTCTTCACATTTCCCACATTTAAATTCAAAAATATCAAAATAAGCTATATTCTTATTGCTTTTCCCACTTTTCAATAGAGAATTGTAAAAATAAGCTATATTTTAATTGCTCTTTTCATTTTTCAATTGAAAAATAAAAAAGTATTTCTTTTCCAACTTTTCAACTGAAAATGCCAAAGAAGTTATATTTTCATTGCTTTTCCAACTTTTTGATGGAAAAATATGAAAATAAGCTATATTTTTATTTCTTTTCCTACTTTTCATTAGAAAAATATAAAAATAATCTCTATAATTTTGTTTTACCCACTTTTCAATTAAATATATTAAAGTAAGCAATATTTATATTACTTTTCAATTGAAAAACATGATACGATATCTTTTTATTGTTTTTCCCACTTTTCAGTTGAAAAAATATCAAAATAAGTAATATTTTCTATACATTTCTTGTTTGTTGAAAAATATTAAAATAAGTTATATTTTTATTTCTTTTCCCATATTTCAATTTAAAAAATATCAAAATTAGCAATATTTTCATTGTTTTCTTATTTTTCCCACTTTTCAATTAACAAATATAAAAATAAGCTATTTTTATGGCTTTTGCTACTGTGCCACTCTTTTTCCCGTGGATGGCTGCTTGTGATGCTTATTCTCGTTGACAGTCATGATGGCACCAATTGTGACACTGCCACTTGGCTAGCTGGTTGGTTCAGTCACTTGCTGCAATGATGTTGAAACTGTACCTGCTGTGTCAACGCTTTTGGGTTGCTGTTGTGGGTCGTGATGATTTCATCACAAAAGCTGGTCTTCAAGATGTCTATTGCAACAATGGACCACTGCCCATATTGTGATTTGATCTCAGAAAGTCCCATTGTGCAAATTCAGTAGCCATCTTTCCACCAGAACCAGACTGGACACTTGTGTACACTTGTGGTTAAAAAAAAAAACATGGCACCAAAAAAAATTAAATAAGTGAACAAGGTCGAACATGCCTGGAGAGTTACAAAGAATGTCTTCATATAAAAAAACAATTATTAGTCACAGGAGCAGATAATACAGTTATCAGAATGATAATACAGTTATTGGAATGCCAGTTTACAATGGAGAGAGAGAGCTCGTTTAAAAATATCAGAGTTTCAATCCTTAAATACAAGTGTCTTTTCCAAGTTTCATTAAAATATCAGCTTTTCAATTTCTTTTTAAGTCTTTTCACATATTTTCTATAACCAGAGCTGTCAATTCTCTATGCTACTTTTAAAACAACAAAGTTCTTTCGGGTCCTTATTGAAGCTTAACGGAATTTACCGAATCAGAAGCAATGGCGGTGACGTGACGGTGGCAGTGTGGTGGTTGGTTTATCCTTGTTTCCTGGAAGCTCTCTCTCAACTCAACTCTAAAAATTATTTTCATAGCAGTGTGGGCTTTTTGTTGAGAATAATCAGAAATTTTAATTCTCCCAAATAAGTTTTAAATCAATAACGTTCTTTTGGGATTCCTATCGGAGACGCATTATTCAACATTGACTCTTTAAGTTAATCAGCAGCAGGCTTCATTCAACATTAACTCTTTAACCATAAGTTCTATAGTAGGTGACCAGCCGTGGGTCTTGGCTCCCCAGTTGGGAACCTTTTTTGCAGTCGTTACATTTCAACTACAATCCAGAAACTCACTCCAACTCTGATTTTTCTCGCTGAGTCCGAATTTTTTAACCATCCCCAATCCTCTCGTGGGATTTGGCCGGCTCAAACCTTTTGACTAATGGGACCGTTTTCCACCCACACGATTTGCAGGGAGCCATGGCTCGATGAATGAAATATCAACAGCTCACATGACGTCATCTTTAGATTTTTCAATTCCCACAATTTTCTGTTCTCAGGAATATCTGCTGAGGGATCTAACCTTACTTGACCTCATCAAGTAAATCCTGACATTTTATTATGACTGCAACCATTTTGTCAAATTTCCACCTAGCCCAAAATAATGCATATCGTATATGAAAAAGAAAGAAAACTATAATGAAAAGGAAAGAAAATTATATTTCTCTCTTTCCTTCTCATCTGTTAGCTAATTTTTCTATTCCCCGGATTTTACAAGTATATGATCGTATTAAAATAGTTTTTTTTTACATAAGCTCACATTGCGAATTACAATAAAGTACAACAAATAATACCAATAATACTACGTCCTCTCTCTCCATTGTATTAAACCAAACAAAAAAGAAATATACCAGCAGGAGATAGTGTCACACTATTTGTCAATTGAATAATATAAAACTAAGCTATATACTTATTGCTCTTTTCACATCAGTTAAAATATATCAAAATAAGTTGTACTTTTTGCCTTTCCCATATTCTAATTGAAAAATATAAAACTATGCTATATTTTTATTGCTTTTACCACTTTTTAATTGAAAAATATAAAAATAGGCTCTTTTTTATTTGTTTCCCTACTTTTCAATTGAAAAATATCAATATAAGCTATATTTTCTTTACATTACATACTTTTTAATTAAAAAAAAGTAAAAATAAGCTATATTTTTATTGCTTTTCATACATTGAATTGTAAATTTTAAAAATAAGCTTAATTTTTATTGCTTTTCTCACTTTTCAATTAAATAATATAAAAATAATCTATATTTTTAAGCATTTTCCACTTTTCAATCGAAAATATAAGATTAAGCTATATTTTTATGGCTTTTCCAACTTTCCAACTGAAAATTTTTTAAATATATCTATATTTTTATAACTTTTCCCACATTTCAATTACAAAATATCAGGATAAGATATATTTTTATTGCTCTTTACAATTTTCATTTGAAAAATATCAAAATAAGCTATATTTTATTGCTCTTCACACTTTTCAATTGAAAAAAAAATAAAAATCAGCTGTCTATTATTTGCTTTTCCTGCTGTTTAATTGAAAAATATTAAAAACAAGCTATATTTTTATTGCTTTTCTCACTTTTCAACATAAAAATATTAAAATAAGCAATATTTTTACTACCTACTATTTAAATGAAAAATTTCAAAATGAGCTTTATTTTTATTGCTTTTTCCACTTTTAGATTTTGCAATATCAAAATAAGGAATATTTTGTATATTTTTATTGCTCTTCATTCTTTTCAATATAAAAAATGTGAGAATAAGGAGTATTGTCTTTACATTTTCCACTTTTCAATTGAAAATTATCAAAATAATCTATATTTTGAATGCTCTTCCCATTTTTCAATTGAAAAATATAAAAATAAGCTATATTTTTATTGCTATTCCCACTTATCAATTAAAACATAAAAAAGCTATATTTTTACTGATTATTTCATGATATTAGAGGAAAATATAAAAATGAGCTATATTTTTATTGCTTTTTTCACATTTTGATTAAAAAGTATCAAAATTAGCAATGTTTCTTTATTTTTTACTTTTTAATTGAAAAATATCAAAATAAGCTATTTTTTATTGCTTTTCCCACTTTTCAATTAAAAATATCAAAATAAGCAATAATTTTTTGTTTGAATATATATTTTGAATATAATATCAAAATAAGCAATATTTTATTTGTTTTCCACCTTTGAATATATATTTTTATTGATTTTCAATTTTTGCATTGAAAAAGTATAAAAATATAAGATATATTTTTATTGCTTTTCTCAATTTTCATTCATAAAATATAAGATTAATTGCAAATATTTATTGCTTTCCTTATTTTTCAATTAAAAAATATCAAAATAAGCAACTTTTTCTTTTTATTTTCTATTTTTAAATTGAATAATATAAAAAGAAGTTATATTGCTCTTCCCACATTAAATTAAAAACTATAAAAGTAACCAATATTTTCTTTACATTTCTTATATTTCAATTAAAACATGAGAATATAAAAATATGCTATAATTTTATTCCTCTTCACATTTTTCAATTGAAAATTATAAAATATCAGAAACAAAGCTATATTTTTTTTGCTTTTCTATTTTAAATTAAAAGATATCAAAATAAGCTATATTTTATTGCTTTTTTTCATTTTTCTATTGAAAAATTTAAAAATAAGAAATATTTCAATGGTTCTTCCCACTATTCAATTGAAACACAAAAAATAATTTTTTTACATTTCCCTCTTTTCAATTGAATAATACCAAAATAAGCTATATTATTCTTGCTCTTCCCACTTTTCAATTGAAAAATTAAAAATATTCCATATTTCCTTTATATTTCCAAATTTTAATTGAAAAATACCAAAATAAGCAATATTTTGATTTCTTCTCCCACTTTTCAATTGAAAAAAAAATTAAAACAGGCTATAAATTTATTGCTTTTCCCACTTTTCAATTGAAGAATATCAGAATAAACTATATTTTTTGCTTTACCCACTTTCAATTAAAATTATAAAAATGAGCTATATTTTTATTGATTTTCTCATTTTTCAATTGAAAAATATCAAAATAAGCTATATTTTCTTTACATTTTCCACATTTCTATTAAAAAATGCCAAATAAGCACAATTTGTGGCTATTCCCACTTTCCAATTAAAAAAAATCAAAATAAGCTGTATTTTTATTGCTGCTCCCACTTTTCACTTAAAAAATATCAAAATAAGCAATATTTTTTTACATTTCCCATTTTTCAATTGAAAAATATTCAAATAAGCTATATTTTTATATCATTTCCTACTTTTCAATAAAGAAATATCAAAGGCATCAAAATTTGTATTAAAAAATAAGCTTATATTTTTCTTTTACCTATTTTCAATTGAAAAAATATCAAAATAAACAATATTTTTATTACTCTTTGAACTTTTCAATTAAAAAATATAAAAAAAGCTATATTTTTCTTTTCTTTTCTTATTTTTTTATTGAAATATATAAAATAAGATATATATTTTAGTCATATTCCCACTTTTCAATTGAAAAATATCCAAAGAAGCTATATTTTCATTGCTATTTCCACTTTTTGATTAAAAAAATATCAAAATAAGAAATTTTACTTTACGTTGCCCACTTTTCAATTGAAAATTTTAAAAATAAGCTAAATTTTTATTGCTTTTCCTACTTTTTAATTAAAAAATCTCACAATAAACAATATTTTTATCAAAAAAATTATTATTCAGTTGAAAAATACAAAAATCAGCTATATTTTTCTTGCTCTTTCCACTTTTCAATTGGAAAATGTAAAAATAAGCAATATTTTCTTTTCTTTTCTCATTTTTAATTGAAAAATATCAAAAAAGTTCTATTTTTGTTGCTTTTCCAACATTTCAATTGAAAAATATTAAAATAAGCTATATGTTTACTCCTTTTCCCACTGGTCAGCTATTAAGACCACAGACAGGTAAAAGTTTCAAAAGTGTCTACAAAAAAAAAAAAGTTTTTCTTTAGACTCCTGTGGAGTTGAGATTTTAGGTGGTGGGGTGTTATGGTGCCCTATCTATAGGAATGAACTCTTCCTCCATTAATAAGTACTAACCTGTGTGGCTTCCAGGGGATGCTGCTGTGATACAGTTGTAAAGCAGTTGAGATGCAGTGTAACTATACAGTTCGGACTTACACATCGATTTGCTGATTACTAACCCTTTTACTTTGTATATAAGTATGTTATCCTAATACACTGTTTGAACCTACCTTATTTACATGCCTTACTTCAGGGGCCTTGCAGGTCACAACAACTTGGTGACAAAGTTTCGCTGCAACATATTTGCAATAAAGATACGCCACAACACTGATCAATTGAAAAATGTCCAAATAAACAATATTTTTGCTGCTTCTCTGACTATTTAAATGAAAAATATAAAAATAAGCTACATTTTCAATGCTTTTTCCACTTTTTGATTGAAAAATTTCAAAATGAGACATATTTTCTTTACATTATCTACATTTCAATTGAAAAATATCAAAATATACTAAATTTTTATTGCTTTACACACAATTCAATTGAAAATTATAAAAATAAGCAAAACTTTTATTGCTTTTCCAGCATTTAAATTTAAAAAAATATAAAACTAAGCTATATTTTTATTGCTCTTCCCACTTTTCAATAGAAAAATATCAAAATAAGCTATTTCTTGCTTTTCCCAATTTTCTTGCTACAATCTTTTGCTTTTTCCAGTTTCAATTGAAAAATATAAAAAAGTAATATTTTCTTTACGCTACCATTTTTAAATTAAAACATATCAAAATAAGCTATATTTTTAATATTTTGCTACTTATTAATATATAATTTTTTATAATAATAATACTATATTAATATATAAAAATAAGCTATATACTAATACGTTATAATAAGCTATAATAATACTATATTAAATATATAAAATTAAGCTACATTTTTATTGCTTTTCCTACTTTTCAATGGCAAAATTTAAAAATAAGCTATATTGTTATTGCTTTTTGCACTTTTCAAATGAAAAAATATCAAAATAAGCAATACATTCTTTACATTTTCTACTTTTCAATTCAAAATTATCAAAATAAGCTATATTTTTATTGTCCATCCCATTTTTCAATTCAAAAATATAACAATAAGCTATACTTTTATTAATATTCACACTTATCAATTGAAAAATACAAAAATAATCTATATTTCTACTGATTTTAACACTATGTAAGTGAAAAATATAAAAATGAGCTATATTTTTATTGCTTTTTCCACATTTTGATCAAAAAGTATTAAAAAAATCAATATTTTTGTTACTTTTCTTACTTCTCAAGTGGAAAATATCAAAATAAGCTAAATTGCATTTTCCACTTTTCAGTTAAAAATATCAAAATAAGAAATATTTTCTTTACATTGTGGTACTATATCTTCACGATACTGGGTTGGCCGATGGTTTCATGATGACCACATGTTCCAGACTGGTTGTTCCCTGATTCCTTCCGCACCCACGTTGTTTCTTAAGATCTATGAAAGGGGGATGGATACAATTCAGTCGATGGAGTGTTGAATTTGGCATCGGAGTAGAAGAATAGTTGCCACACCATCAAAGAAATGAAGAAAAGTGTCTGTTATAAACAGTAACAAACATTTATTTACACTGGTATACAATAATTTCTTATCAAGTTAAAACTAACACCACAAAGTGAGAAATCTTAACTGCAATTAGACAGGGTCATTTATGGAGTATGCAGTGGCAACGGATTCAGTTCTGGGTAGCAAAGAATGACCGACTCGATTTTTTTGCTCTGGGTGTTCTCTATTTATGGGCCCGAATCCTGAATAATTAGCTCCTGATTGGTCAGCCAATAGGGATCACCGGCCAATGGCTATCATCATAACAAACCCCCTGGGTTGCATCTGATTGGTTTAGATAATCAGCCAATTAGTCGCAGTCATCGGGGTGGGCTAACAAGAAGCAGGCACTGTGGTTGGTTGATCAATGATTTATTACCTTGTGCCATATTTGCACTCAATCCCTGGGTGAAGCAACCCACCTGTTTGCCAATATGTTTATATTTTGAAATTGAAGTCATTTTTGACATGTCATTACACCTGCAGAGTGTTTTGTTTTAGTGACAGTTTATAGGTCAGCCTTGCTTGGGTCTAGATATCTTTATACTTAATGACCTCGGTTTACTACACTTGGTCCTTAAAAATGTTGGATATCCAGAATGAACTTATTTTCATAATGGTTTAATAAAATAATTATTATAATGATTTAATTAATTATTATTTAATTAATTTTCATTTAATTAATTTTCACCAGTCAACTTTTTGACACTTAAATGAAAGTGTCATAACATTTCCCACCTTTTGATTGATAAATATAAAAAAAGCTATATATGTATTGATTTTTAAATTTTTGAATTGAAAAATATAAAAATAAAATATATTTTTATTGCTTTTCTAACATTTCAATTGAATAATATCAAAATAATCTATATTTTATTGTTTTCCCCACTTTTCAATTGAAAAATATCTAAGCTATATTTTTGCATTTCCCACTTTACGATTGAAAAATATAAAATCAAGATATATTTTTATTCCTCTTTTCCCTTTTAAATTGAAAAATATAAAAATTATAAATATTTCCCACTTGTTATTGTAAAATATCCAAATAAGCTTTATTTTTATTGCTTTTCCAAATTTACAATTGAAAAATATCAACACATGCTATATTTTTATTATTTTTCCTATTTTTTAAATGAAAAATAATTAAATAAGCTATATTTTTATTGCTTTTTCTGCTTTTCAAAGGTAAAAATATCAAAAGAAGAGGTCTTTTTTAAAAATTTCTCACTTTACAATTGAAAAATTTCAAAATAATCTATATTTTTATTGCTTTTCTCACTTTCCAATTCAAAAATATAAAAATAGCCTATATTAGTATTGCTCTTTCCATTTTGAAATTGAAATAAATAAAAATAAGTTAAGATGTTCATTGCTTTTCCCACTTTTCAATTGAAAAATTTTGCAAGCTATATTTTTATTGCTTTTCCCACTTTTTAATTGAAAAACATCAAAATAAGTTTTATTTTTATTGCTTTTCCTAATTTTCAATAGAGAAATATCAAAATAATCTATATTTTCTTAACATTTTTCACTTTTCAATTGAAAAATATCAAAATAAGCAATTTTTTCTTTAGATAATTTTCAATTGAAAAAATATAAAAATAAACTATATTTTCATTGTTTTCAAAGTTTTTGATTGAAAAATATCAAAATAAGCTATATTACTATAGCTTTTCTCACTTTTCAATTGAAAAATTAAAAATAACCTACATTTTTTGCTTTTCTCATTTTCAATAAACTATCAAAATAAGCTATACTTTTTTCTTTTTCCACTTTTCAGTTGAAAAATATATTAATAAGCTATATTGTTATTCCTCTTACTACTTTTTAATTGAAAACCATTAAAATAATCAATATTTTTTACATTTCCCACTTTTTAAATGAAAAATACCAAAACAAGCAATATTTTTATTACTTTACCAGTTTTGAAATATAAATACCTAATAAGCAATATTTGTATACTAGTGAGCCAGCAATACATTCAACAATCAAGGAAATAACATAATGCAACTGAGAACGTCATTTAAAAAACCAGGCCCTCTAACCTACCAGACTAGGAATTATGATATTAAAAACAAGGGGCTTAACAACAACAACAACAACAACAACAACAACAACAGGAACAATAATAATAAAAAATCAAATATCTGTTTTCATTGTGGAAGAGCCGGACATGTACAGGCGAAATGAATGTCAATTTCATAGAAGGAGTGATTATTGTAAAAATGTAAAAGCTTTTTAATGAGTGAACATATGCTTTTTCATTTGGGTTGAATACTAATACCCAATAGTTATAATTCTTACCCAGTCAACACGAATGAGACAAATCATATAATTCTTCTTCTTCTTCTATGTGCCCTGTCCCTTCAGGACGTAGGCGATCATGGATCTCCACGTCTCCCTATCCCTTGTGGCTCTTAGTATGTTTGCTCCTGTTGCTCCTGGCATCCCCCGTTCCGTCATCCACCTGGTCAGACTCTGCAGATATGTTATCCGCTGCCTTCCTCTGTCTCTCCTTCCTTCTATCTGACCAGTCAGTATCAGGTTCTCCAGGCTCTCCTTCCTCATTGCATGTCCCAGGAACTTCAGTTGTCTCTTCCTGATGCTCAGCATCAATTTCCTTTTTGTTGCCATTCTTTCTAACACTTCGTCGTTGCTTGTATGCTCAGTCCACGATATCCGTAGCATCCTTCTGTAGAACCACATTTCGGCCGCTTCCAGTTTTTTCCTCATTTTCGATGATATTGTCCAGCATTCACAGCCGTACTGAAGAACTGACATCACGTAGCAGTCTAGCACTCTTTTCTTCGTTTCTATTGAGATCTTCCTGTGTGTTAGTATTTTGCTCATCTTCTGGAACGCGTCCTTTGCCATGCCAATTTGCCTTCGGATCTCCGTGTCGCACTTTCCATCTCCTGTTAGAACACTTCCTAGGTACTTAAATTCTTGGACTTGTTTGATTCTGTTATCCCCCACCTGTATTTGGCATTTTGGGTTGTATCTTTTGCTGATGACCATGCACTCAGTTTTCTTAAAGTTTATTTGTAGTCCCTTCTTGTCACTCTCCACTGCTACTTTCTGTATGAGATCTTGCAGTTTCCTTTCCATGTCCGCAATCATTACTGTATCGTCCACGTATCTTATGTTGTTCAGGTTGTGGCCTCCAATAATAAATCCTGGTGTGTCATCTAGGGTCCTCAAAATATTCTCGCTGTATAGGTTGAACAAATCCAGTGAAAAGACACATCCTTGTCTTACGCCTTTTTCTATCTTTGTGTATCTACTGAGGTCGTTACCTGTCCGTATGCAGGCCGTTTGCTGCCAGTAGAGATTCTTGATTATTCTTATATCTTTGCCGAAAATGTCGAGGTTGCCTATCATTTCCATCAATTCTTTGTGTCATATTTTGTCGAATGCTTTTGCGTAATCAATGAAGCATAGGTACAAGTCTTTCTTCATTTGTAATGCCCTTTCAGAGAGCATCCTAATCATGAATCATATAATTACAGATGAAAAAAAAATTTATTAATTCTGACTCTAACTTCAAGCCAGATTCCCACTTTATTGAGTTGGCTGATGGTACCAGAGCTAATAATTTAGTTTTAAAAAAAGGGCGATGCCTGTATTTATTTATGTGATACTAAAGGAAATATTTGTAAATGTTTATTAAAAGGGGCTTTATATATCCCTAAATCTAAACAAAATATTTTTTCGGTTCAGTCTACTGTTAAATACTTTTATTGCTTTTCCCACTTTTCAATTGAAAAATATCAAAATAAGCTATATTTTGATTGCTTTTGCGACATTTCAATGTAAAAATATCAAAAGAAGCTATATTTTTATTTCTTTTCCCACTTTTCAAAGTAAAAATATAAAAAAAGGATATATTTTTATTGATTTTTCAAATTTTCAATTGAAAATATCAAAATAGCCTATATGTTTATTGCTTTTCAATTAAAATATTCAAAACAAGCAATATTATTTTACATTTCTAGCTTTTCAATTAAAAAATATAAAAAGAATTTATAGTTTTATTGATTTTCCCACTTTTCATTTGAAAAATATTGAAAAAAGCAATATTTTTATTGCTTTCCCATTTTTAAATTGAAAAATATAAAAATAATACTTTCTTTACAGTTCCCACTTTTAAATTAAAAAATATCAAAATGAATAAATTTTTTATTGCTTTTCCTACTTTTTATTTAAAAAATATCAAAATAAGCAATGTTTTCTTTACATTTACCACTTTACTATTAAAATCTAACAAAATCAGCTGTATTTTTATTGCTTTTCTCACTGGTTAATTGAAAAATACCAAAAAAGTTATATTTTTTCTTATTTTTCAAATGAAAAATATCAAAATAAGCTGTATTTTTATTGCTCGTCCCAATTATCAGTTAAAAATGTCAAATGAGCAATATTTTTTGTATATTCCCCACATTTCATTTGAAAAATATCAATATAAGCTATACTTTTATTGCTTTTGCACTCTTCAATTGAAAAAAATATGAAAATAAGCTATATGTTTATAAATCTCCCCACTTTTCAATTGAAAAATATCAAAATAAGCAATATTTTATATATATTTCCCATTTTTCAATTAAAATTTGTTGCTTTTCTCACTTTTCAATTTTTATTGCTTTTCCTATTTTCCAATTGAAAAATATAAATATGAGCTACATGTTTTGCTCTTCTCAAGTTTTAATTAAAAAATATAAAAATAACCAATATTTTCTTTACATTTCCCACATTTAACTGAAAAATATCAATATAAACTATATTTTTATTGCTTTTAAAAGATATTTAAATAAACTATACTTTTATTGTTTTTTCCACATTTCAAGTGAAAAATATGAAAATAAGCTACATGTTTATTTCTTTTCCAACTTTTATTTTATTAAGTTTTATTTTTATTGCTTTTTCCACATTGACTTCAAAAATAAAAATGTAAGCAATTTTTTATATAAAAATATAAATATATGCTATAATTTTATTCCTCTTCCGATTTTTCAATTGAAAATTATGAAAATAAGTTAAAATTTTATTGCTTTTCTCTCTTGAAAAGTGGGAAAACAATAAAATTTAAAAATATTAAAATATGCTAAATTTTCTTTGCTTTCCCTACTTTTCAACTGAGAATTATCAAAATAAGTTATATTTTTATTGCATTTACAACTTTTTATCTGAAAAATATCAAAATACACTACATTTGTATTGCTTTCAAATATTTCAATTGAAAAATATAAAAATATGCTATATTTTCATTGCCTTCTCACTTTTCTATTGAAAAAATATAAAAATAAGCAATATTTTCTTTACATTTCCTATTTTCTATTGAAAAATATCAAAATAATCTATATTTTTATTGCCTTTTCCAAGTTTTGATTGAAAATATCAAAATAAGCAATATTTTCTGTGCATTTCTCACTTTTCAACTAAAAAATATCAAAATTATCTATAGTTTTAGTGCTTTTCCCACTTTTCAATTGAAAAATACCAAAACAAGATATATTTGTATTGAATTTTCCACTTTTCAATTAAAAATATAAAAATAAGATATATTTTTTTGCTCTTCCCACTTTTCAATTGAAAAATTTAAAAATAAGCAATATTTTCTTTACATTTCCCGTTTTTAATTGAAAAATCTCAAAATAAGCTTTATATTTATGGTTTTTCGCACATATCAATTGAAAAATACCAAAGAAGCTATTTTTTACTGGTTTTTGCATTTTTCAATTGTAAAAAAATATCAAAATAAGCTGTATATTTATTGCTTTTTCTAATTTTCAATTCAAAAATATCAAAATAAGTTGTATATTTATTGTTCTTCCCAATTTGCTATTATAAAATACAAATAAGCAATATTATTTTTATATTTCCAACATTTTTATTGAAAAATATCAATAGATGCTATATTCTTATTGCTTTTATCACTTTCTAATTAAAAAATATAAAAAATAAGCTATATTTTATTGCTTTTCCCACTTAACAATAGAAAAATACCAAAGAAGCTAAATTTTTATTGGTTTCCCATTTTTCAATTGTAAAAATTTGAAAATAAGCTAAATGTTATTGCTTTTCCTACTTTTCAATTGAAAAATATCAAAATAAACAATATTTTCTTCAGATTTCTCTCTTTTCAGTTGACAAATATAAAAGTAAACTATACTTTTTTTTCCTGTTGTTCAGTTGAAAAAATATGATTAAAATGAGTATTTTCTTTATGGTTCTCACTTTTTAATTAAATAAAGTAAAAATATGCTATATTTTTCTTGCTTTTGCCACATTTCAATAAAAAAATATCAAAAGATGCTATATTTTTATTGCTTTTCTGACTTTTCAATGGAAAAATATAAAAATAAGCTATATTTTTATTGCTCTTCCCAATTTTCATTTAAAAAATATTAAAGAACCTATATTTGTATTGCTCTTTCCTCTGTTCAATTGATAAATATAAAAGTAATCAATATTTTCTTTGCATTTTCACTTTTTACTTAAAAATATCAAAATGACCTTTATTTTTATTGCACTTTCCACTGTTCAATTTAAGAATATAAAAATAATCAATATTTACCCCATTTTAATTGAAAAATATCAAAATAAGCTTCATTTCTATTGCTTTTCCCACTTTTATATTAAAAATACCAAATTTTCTACTTTTCAATTGAACAATAACAAAATAAGCTGTATTTTTATTGCTTTTCACACTTATCATTTGAAAAAAGTGAAAAAAAAAGCTATATTTATAATGGTTTTGACACTTCAATTAAAAAATGATAAAATAGTCAATATATTTTTACATTTTCAGTATTTGAGTTAAACAATATAAAAATAGGCTATATTTTTATGGTTTTTTTCCCTTTTCAATTGACAAATATAAAAATAAGCTATATTTTTATTGCTTTTTCTACTTTTTGATTGAACAATATCAAAATGAGTCATATTTTTATTGTTTTTCCTACTCTTTATTTAAAAGAGTATTCACTTACGCATTCACTTACGCACAAATACCCTTGGGAAAGGTATTAATCTGTCTCTTCCCTCCAGTTATGAGTTAAATAGCAGGACAGATTGGGTTCTATAGCCTTGGCTGGCAACCAATCTACCACAGAAAGCAATGGCAACCTACTGCAGGATAATCTTCTGGCCAGTCAGTCATGTCTTGAAAGAGACGTGATCGCCTAAGCATGTTTCACTTTAAACAAATATCAAAATAAGCTATATTTTATTGCTTTTCCTACTTTTCAATTAAAAAAGTGTTAGGACACTCTCCACCATTTTAATGATAAATGAACTATTCCATGCACTACAAATAGTGGTAGTGTCAAGACCTCGGTGTTGTTGGCGGCAGTGTCACAGTAGCGATATACCAGTGCTAGAATGATTGGAACTGTGCTAACAAGTCAGTCGGATACTTCCAGTAGTCAACCGGAAGTGATTATAATCAAACTCTACATCGTGCGAAGAGACGTACAATTAATACCTTGTTTCCTGTATGATTACTAACCCCACTTTGTAAATACTATTTTCTTCCGTAATACATTTATTTAATATAATTTTCTGTTGTTCGTATTTACCGCACAGTGGCAACGAAGATTATTCGACATCCACACGGAGGAAAAAAAATATATAAAACATTTTTTTTTCAAAATCGTCTCACAACTCAACAGTGGTGACGAAATATTCGACATACGCACAGGAAGAAAAAAATTGCCCCGCGACAAAACAGTGTGACGAAGTATTCGACATTCTCAAGAAAAAAAAAACTCAGTTGCGGTCCTTAGTACTACAGTGGATCTAGTTTCACAGAGAAATTTTAAGTAGTTCGTTACAACGGAACTATTGACGACGAAAATTTGGCAACACGGAAAGTCTTTAGTCGTAACAACAATCGACAACAGACGTAAAGTTACGTGGAAAGCCACATTCGCAGCAAGAAAAATTGTAAGTCACATTTAACTTCTTTTTTTTTTCTGTTGGAAAAAATTGCATTGTGAAACTTGTGACCCTCCCCTCTGTGAAAGAAAATTTTTTTGACGTTAAGTTATTCGCTGTAAAAAGGAAAAAAAAACATAATGGAACAATTTCAAAATACCATACTTGAACTGATCAAATATCAAACACAACAACAATTGGAATTACAGAAAAAAGTACAGGAAATGCAAATTGAAAATGAGAAAAAACAACAGCAAAAATTACAGGAAATGCAAATTGAAAATGAAAAAAGACAAATTGAAAATGAGAAAAAACAACAAAAATTTCAAGAAATGCAACTTGAAAATGATATAAGACAACAAAAATTTCAGGTGGAAAACGCTAGGAAACATGTAGAGATGCAGGAACTCTTGCATAAAATAATTATCGAGAAAAATAAAAGCATGGATGATAACACGTTCTCACAAAATACTATATGGACTACGATTGAAAATTTTACTTATAATCCCGACGATTATAGTACGTTTGAGAGATACTATCATAGATACCAAGATTTTTACAAAATAGATTGCAAATCGTGGCCGAATGAGAAAAAAATTAGACTTCTCTTAAGGAAATTAGGGACATATGAACACAATAAATTCTCAGTTTTCATCTTGCCAAGGAAAACAAGAGACTTGGATTTCGATGAAGCAATAAGTCTGTTGAAAGAATTGTTTAGTCCGAGATTTTCTTTATTTCACAAAAGGTTGAACCTACAAAAAAATAATGATGAGGACTATACAACGTTCGTGTCAGTAGTAAACAAAAATTGTGATGATTTCAGATTAGCAGAATTGACGGCAGATAACTTTTAATGTCTAGTGTTGGTGCTTGGTTTAGTATCTGACAAAGACGCAGATATGAGAAGAAGGATACTGACAAAACTGGAGAATGAGCAAAGTATTACGTTACAAAAGCTGGCGGACTATTGCCAACAGTGTGTTAGTATTAAGGAGGATGCAAAGAAAATTCAGGAAACCGCATAAAAAAAGTTACTAGAAGAACACATGTTCGGTCTCGATCACCGAGACGCAAGTATCATTCACCAATGACAAGTGGGAGTAAGTATGAAAAAAGACCCTCCCCAAAAACCTTGTTATGGTTGTGGTGAACGTCATTGGAGAAGTGACTGTCCATTCAAAAATAAAACGTGTAGGAACTGCAATAGACGATGTCATATAAAGTCTAAATGCAGATTAAAAAGTAAAAGTCACGTAAAAATTACAAGATCAGAAGAACAGAACCAGAACATGAGAAAATATTTGCAAGTAGAAATATTAAATCAACAAATTAACATGCAGCTAGATTCTGGATCTGATATTTTGATTATAAACTATAAAACGTGAAAGAAATTGAACAAACCAACTATTGAAAGCAAATACGGTTGCCAGAACTGTCACAGGGAAAATAATTAAGTTTGAAGGAGAACTAATTTTAAATGTTAAGTTCAACAGTCTAACGAAAAGAGTGAAAATGTTTATAATGAAAGGTACGAACAATCTATTCAGGACAGACTGGATAAACGAATTCGACTTATGGGATTTACCTATAAGCGCATATTGCAGTGAATATTAGTGAAACGACTGACGAGATTAAAAAATTAAAAACTGAGATAAAAAAAGCTTTCCCTGAAGTATTTTCAGAAGGTCTAGGGAGATGCACCAAAATGGCGGCAAAAATCCAATTAAAGAAGGACATACAACCAGTATTCAAAATTAAGAGAAATGCGCCTTACGCGGTGATTGAAAAAATTGATGCGGAACTGGAAAGACTGACAAAATTAGATGTGATTTCGAAAACCGAATATTTGGCCGCGTATGTAAAAAAGAAATCAGGTGACATTCGCATTTGCGCTGACTTTTCGACAGGGTTAAATAACGCCATACAGAACTTCCATTATCCTTTACCTAGCCCTGATGAAGTATTTGCTAAGTCAAATGGCGGTAAATATTTCACTAAAATAGATCTCAGTGAGGCATACCTACAAATACTGGTCTATGAGGAAACTTCGAAACTACTATGCATAAATACGCATAGAGGACTATACAAATACGAACGGTTACCTTTTGGTGTAAAAACGGCACCAACAATATCTCAACAAATTATGGATAAAATGCTGGTGGATCTTGACTTCGCTACCGCATATCTCGACGACATTTTAATTAAGAGTGAAACGGTCAAGGAGCACACAATACATACTCAGGAAGTGTTTGAGAGGATAAGAAAGTATGGGTTCAAAGTGAAGGAAGGAAAATGTGATTTCTTGCTAGAAGAGATACATAGGACATATAATTAATAAGGATGGGAAAAACCCGACCCGAACCGTTCCTCTGCAATCTGGAACATGCCTGACCTTAAAAACATTAAGACACTTCAGAGCTTCTTAGGTTTGGTAAGTTATTATCAAGCATTTATTCCAAACTTGCACAATTTGCGAGCGCCCCTAAATAAACTACTGCAAAAAGATAAAACTTGGCATTGGTCTAATGAGTGTAAGAAAGCGTTCGAGGAAATAAAAAATAGACTAACATCAGATCTATTCCTCGCACACTATAATCCCAAGCTAGAAATAGTGAAAGCTTGCGACGCCGCTGAATATGGGATTGGCGCATGCATCTTACATAAGTGCAAGGACGGCGCAATGAAACCGATCGCACACGCAAGTAGATCGTTACTACCAGCAGAACGCAGCTACTCACAGATAGAAAAAGAAGCACTAGCGATAATTTTCTCGGTAACTAAATTCCATAGGTACATCCATGGGAGGTTTTTCACTTTACAAACGGATCATAAACCGTTATTAATCATCTTTGGTTCAAAGAAGGGACTCCCTACTTACACGGCAAATCGATTAAGATGGGGAACAATACTGCTGAATTATAACTTTAAATTACAACATTTACTATCGAGCAAAATTGGACATGCGGATGGCCTATCTAGGCTAATTCCAAAAGCAGATGAACCATTGGAAGATACTGTAATCGCAGCACTGAGAGCAGAAGTGGAAGTAATGAATATGCTGAATGACACTATTAGAGAATTGACAGTTTCTCTAGTAGAAATAAAGAAAGAAGATGAGAAAGACCAATTCATCAAAGACACAAAAATAAAATTAGCCGAGAAGGACCACAGGATTTCGGAGACATTTTCATTATGTGATAATGTAGTGTTGTATAGCGAAAGAGTAGTAATCCCAAAAGCTTTGCAGAAGAGGATTCTGAGAGTAGAGAGTAAATCGTATGAAAAGTCTTATGCGATCTTACGTGTACTGGCCGGGGATGGATGCGGACATCGCGACTATGGTTAGTAGATGTAAAGGGTGCGCTCTTGCTGCAAAGGCGCCACAGATATTGAAGAAACCATGGCCAAGAACAGATAGACCCTGGTCAAGGGTACATGTGGATTTTGCAGGACCAATCGACAACTTATCTGATAATAGTAGATTTCTACAGTAAGTGGCCGGAAGTATTTCAAATGAAGAGACCAACAGCAGGAAAAGCAATTAATAGATTGCACGAATTATTTGCAAAATTCGGAGTCGTGGACACGTTAGCAAGTGATAACGGAACACAATTCACTTCAAAAGAATTCAAGGAGTTTTGTGAAACGTTTCAGATAGAACATATAAAAACTCCACCGTACCATCCACGTAGTAACGGATTGGCTGAAAGATTTGTCGACACCTTAAAAAGGGCATTAAAAAAGGCGTCAGGGACACCTACTAAGAAGGCATTGCAATTATTCCTACAAGTTTATAGGATTTATATGATAACCCCTAATAAAGATGCGCCTTCAGCACTGTCACCTGCAGAATTGATGCTCGCGAGAAAGGTGCGATCAGCGTTTGATAAATTAATTCCAAGAGAAAAAGTACTTACACCCACAACTCAACCTCCAAAAAGGAAGTTCAACAAAAATGAAAAAGTTTATTTCAAAAGTTACAAAAATAATAATGCCTCCTGGCTTCTGGGAATAATAAAGGAACGTATCGGAAACATGTTATATATGATTAAAGGCAAAAAATTTATCCACAGATGACACGTGAATCAGATAAGAAAAAGATGAGCTGAAGAAGCTATAGACACACTGTCAAGGGTAGATGATAGCATAGAAGAGATTTGCGACATGTTCGACCTACAAATGCCGCAAGAGAAAGAAGTAACAGAGCGGAAATCTACTAGAAAAAGGAAGGCAACGCAACATTTGGTGGTGGATCCGAAAAGAAAGAAATATGTGAATTGATGAAAAAAATCTTAGGAGGGGGGTGTTAGGGCACTCACCACCATTTTAATGATAAATGAACTATTCCATGCACTACAAATAGTGGTAGTGTCAAGACCTCGGTGTTGTCGGCGGCAATGTCAGTTGGCATTTGCCACTGCAACTGCGACACTGTCAGCTCTCTGCCTTCGGGTAGAGGGCGCTCTCTACTTCCGAGCAGGGAGCAATAACCCAGTCGTGGTTCCGCCGAAGGGTAGAATCACGACTGGGCAAAAATAGACAGACATTTTTTATATAGCCTGGAAATCCCAGTCATAACTGACCATGTGTCACATGTTGCCCTTACTGGGAGGGACAACTAAATATAGTTGGCGGCAATGTCACAGTAGCGATATACCAGTGCTAGAATGATTGGAACTGTGCTCACGAGTCAGTCGGATACTTCCGGTAGTCAACCGGAAGTGATTATAATCGGACTCTACATCGTATGAAGAGACGTACAATTAATACCTTGTTTCCTGTATGATTACTAACCCCACTTTGTAAATACTATTTTCTTCCGTCATACATTTATTTAATATAATTTTCTGTTGTTCATATTAATAAAAAGATATCAAAGGAATTAATATATTCTTTACAAAATAAGCATTTTGTCTATATTTCCCAGTTTTCCATTAAAAATATCAAAATAAGCTGTATTTTTATTGCTCTTCAGTTTTTTCTATTAGTATCAAAGTATTCACTATTTTTTTTTTACATTTCCCAATGTTAAATTGAAAAAAAATAAGATATATTTTTATGGCTTTTTTTCTTTTAAATTAAAAAGCCTAAATATTAGCTATATTTTTATTGCATTTGTGACTAATTAATTGAAAATTATCAAAATTAGATATACTTTTATTGCTTCTTGTATTTTTCAATGAAAAATATCAAAAATAGTTGTTTCTTTACATTGCACACTTTTCAATTAAAAAAATCAAATTAAGCTATATTTTTGTTGTTTTTTCCATTTACAATTCAAAAATATAAAAATAAGCTATATTTTTATTGCTTTTTCCACTTTTCAATTGAAAAATATCAAAATTAGCTGTATTATTTTTGCTTTTACTACTTTTCAATTGAAAATAAAAAATAACCTGTATTTTCTTTAGATTTCCCCCTTTTTCAATTGGAAAATATCAAAAGAAACTATATATTTATTGCTTTTCCAATTTTCAAAAGAATAATATAAAAATAAGCTATATGTTACTGCTTTGCCCACTTTTCAATGGAAAGATATAAAAATAAGCAATATAGTTTTTACATAACTCACTTTTCAATTAAAAAATACATATAGGATCCATAATTTTTTGCTTTTCTAATTTATCAATTGAAAAATATGAAAATAAGCTCTATTTTTATTGCTTTTCCTAATTTTCAATTGAAAATATCAAAATTAGCTATATTTTTTGCTTTTCCCACTTTTCAAATAAATATATCAATATAAGTAATATTATTTGAACCTTTCCCACTTTTCAATTGAAAAGTATCAAAATTAGCTATATTTTTATTGCTTTTCATACTTTTCATTTTAAAAATTTTAAAATATGCTATTTTTTTGCTCTTCCCACTGTTCAATTGAAAAATGTCAAAATAATCAATATTTCTTTACATTTCCCACCATTTAATTAAAAAATAATAAATTTAGCTTCATTTTTATTGCTCTTCCCACTTTTATATTGAAAAATACCAAAATAAGCAATATTTTTATTGTTTTTTCCACTTTTCAATTGAAAAATTGCAAAATGCTCTATAGCTTTTATTGCTTTTCGGATTTTCAATTGAAAAATATCAAAATAAGCCATATTTTTATTGCTTTTCCTACTTTTTGATTGGACAATATCAAAATGATTCATATTTTTTTTGTTTTTCTTACTTTTAATTAAAAAATATTAAAATAAGCTATATTTTATTGCTTTTCCCACATTGCATTGAAAAAGATATCAAAGGAATTAATATTTTCTTTACAAAATAAGCATTTTCTTATATTTCCCAGTTTTCCATTAAAGATATCAGAACAAGCTATATTTTTATTGCACTTCACTTTTTTCTATTAAAAGGTATCAAAATATACACTATTTTTTTACATTTCCTAATTTTAAATTGAAAACAAAAATATATTTTTCTGGCTTTTTCCCTCTTTTCAATTGAAAAATCTAAAAATTAGCTATATTTCTATTGCATTTTCCACTTAACAATTGAAAATTATCAAAATAAGATATACTTTATTGCTTTTCTTACTTTTCAATGAAAATTTCAAAAATAGCTATATTTTTGTTGATTTTAATATTTTTAATTGATATAATATCAATAAGAAATATTTTCATTACATTGCACACTTTACAATTGAAAAATATCAAAATATGCTATATTTATATTGTTTTCCCACTTTTCTATTAAGAAATTTAAAAATAATTTATATTTTCTTTACATTTTCCACTTTCAATTGAAAAATATAAAAATAGCCATATTTTTGTTGTTTTTACAATTTACAATTCACAAATATAAAAATAAACTATATTTTTATTGCTTTTCCTACTTTTTCATTGAAAAATATCAAAATAAGAAATATTTTTATTTAATTTTTCTACTTTTCTATTGTAAAATATCAAAATATGCTATATTTTTATTGCTTTTCACACTTTCATTTTAAAAATTTAAAAATAAGTTATACTTTTATAGGAGTTCTTATGGGAAATGCTTAATTTCCCCAACACTATATTTTTTAGGCACACAAATGAATGACGAAACTTGCTTTTAGAACAACAACAAAGAATGGTTTATTACATAGTAAACGTACAAGATTAGTAGTATGTAAGTGTCCATGGTGAAGCTAGCAGCAGATAGTATGTCAGTGTCCATGGTGAAGCTAGCAGCAGATAGTATGTAAGTGTCCATGGTGTAGCTAGCAGCAGATAGTATGTAAGTGTCCATGGTGAAGCTAGCAGCAGCGTCTGTAAGTATCCATGGTGAAGATAGCAGCAGCGTCTGTAAGTGTCCATGGTGAAGATAGCAGCAGCGTCTTCCGTGGAAGCATTCCATGGGGAATCAGTGGCAGCAGTGTGAGAGAGATGTCCGTTACTGCCGCGGGCTCATGGCTCTCTCTGGCTTTTCTCCGTTCTACAAACAGGACTAGGAAAAATAGTTCTAGAGAGGAATCAATGCGCTCCGCCCGTTGATTGGTCAGTGAGTGACCGAATCTCCCGTCGGGGGCATTGATTCGCTAAAGGAAATAGATCTGTGGCTGCTACATCACCCCCTGCTTAGGCGGAAAGCTGACAGAGAATGGTTTATTATACAGTAAACGTACAAGATTGGTAGTATGTAAGTGTCCATGGTGAAGCTAGCAGCAGATAGTATGTAAGTGTCCATGGTGAAGCTAGCAGCAGATAGTATGTAAGTGTCCATGGTGAAGCTAGCAGCAGATAGTATGTAAGTGTCCATGGTGAAGCTAGCAGCAGATAGTATGTAAGTGTCCATGGTGAAGCTAGCAGCAGATAGTATGTAAGTGTCCATGGTGAAGCTAGAGCAGATAGTATGTAAGTGTCCATGGTGAAGCTAGACAGATAGTATGTAAGTGTCCATGGTGAAGCTAGCAGCAGATAGTATGTAAGTGTCCATGGTGAAGCTAGCAGCAGATAGTATGTAAGTGTCCATGGTGAAGCTAGCAGTAGCGTCTTCCGCGAAAGCATTCCATGGGGAATCAGTGGCAGCCATGTGAGAGAGACGTCCGTTACGGCCGTGGGCTCATAGCTCTCTGGCCTTCCTCCGTTCTACAAACAGGACTAGGAAAAATAGTTCTAGAGAGGAATCAATGCGCTCCGTCCGTTGATTGGTCAGTGGGTGACCGAATCTCCTGTCGGGGGCATTGATTCGCTAAAGGAAATAGATCTGTGGCTGCTACACTTTTATTGCTCTTCCCACTGTTCAATTGAAAAATATGAAAATAATCAATATTTTTTTACATTTCCCACTTTTTAATTGAAAAATAATAAATTTTGACTTATTTTTATTTGCTCTTCCCAATTTTATACTGAAAAACCCCAAAATAAGCTATATTTTTATTGTTTTTCTCACTTTTCCATTGAAAAATTTTCAAAATACCTACAATTTTATTACTTTTCCAATTTTCAATTGAAAAATATTAAAATAAGAAATATTTTTATTGCTCTTTCAACTTTTCTATTGAAAAAATATAAATACTTTTATTGCTTTCCCAGCTTTGTCAGTGTAAAATATCAAAATAAGCTCTCTTGTAACTGCTTTTCCCATTTTTTTAATTGAAAAATATGAAAAGTTCAATATTTTCTTTATATCTCCCATTTTTTAATTAAAAAAAATGAAAATAAGTAATATTTTTATTGCTTTTCTAACTTTTCAATTGAAAAATATAAAAAAATAAGCTATATATTTATTGCTCTTCCCACTGTTCAATTGAAAAATATAAAAATAATCAATATTTTTTTACATTTCCCACTTTTTAATTTGAAAAATATCAAGCATGCCTTATTTCTATAGCTCTTACCATTTTTATATTGAAAAATACAAAAATAATCTATATTTTTATTGTTTTTCTCACTTTTCAATCAAAAACGTCAAAATGTGAAATATTTTTATTGCTTTTCCTACTTTTCATTTGACAAATTTAAAAATAATATTTTTATTTCTTTTCACATTTTTCAATTGATAAATATAAAAACAAGCAATATTTATAATGCTTTCCTCACTTTTCAATTAAAAAATACAAAAATAATTAATATCTTTTTACATTTCCAACATTTAGATTGAAAAATATAAAAATAAGCTATCATTTTATTGTTTTTTTCCATTTTTGTGATAAAGAAAAAATAAGAATAAGACATTTTTTCTTTATATTTTTGAATTTTAAAAATATCCAAAGAAGCTATATTTTAATTGCTTTTCTTACTTTTCAATTGAAAAATAAAATAATTAACTATATTTTATTGTTTTTTCCACTTTTCAATTAAAAAAATATCAAAAGAAGCTATGTTATTTTTTTCCACTTTTTAATTGAAAAAATCACAAAATAAGCTGTATTTTTATTGCTGCTCTTATTTTTAGTTAAAAATATCAAATTATGCAATATTTTCTTTCCACTTTCCACTTTTCAATTGAAAATTATTAACATAGGCTGTATTTTTAATGCCTTTCTTATTTTTCAATGAAAAAATATAAAAATAATCTATTTTTTATTGCTTTACTCACTTTTCAATGAAAAAATATTAAAATAAACTTGATTTTTTTCAATTTTCAATTGAAAATATAAAAAATCTATATTTTTATTTCTTTTCTTATCTGTCAATTGAATAAACATCAAAAGAAGTTATATATTAATTGCTTTTCCCACTTTTCAATTGAAAAATATCAAAGTAACCTATATTTTTATTTCTTTTTACATTTTTTGATTGAAAAATACCAAAATAAGCAATATTTTTATTGCTTTTCAAACTTTTCAATTGACAAAACATCAAAAGAAGCTATATTTTATTGTTTTTTATTGTTTCTTTTACCTCATATTTTAAATTAATTTTAATCAAAGTAGAAAAATATTCTTCTTCCAAGTCACATTTTGTCTTTTTTAATCAAGAAATAAGAAAATAATCTTTTTTCATAATATTTTTTGTAATCAAAATACAAAACCTGCTTCTTCCAGCTCACATTTTGTCTTCGTTAAACAAAAATAAGGAAATAACCTTCTTTTACCTTAAATTTTTGCTTTTTTAATAAAAATCCCAAAATAAGCTTCTTCCATTAAATATTCTGTCTTTTTTAATAAAAAAAATAAGAAAATAACACCTTTTTACCTCATGTATTGACTCTTTCATCAAAATACAAAAATGTGCTTCTTCCAGTTAACATTTGTCTTTTTTAATAAAAAATATAAAAATAATCTCTTTTTACCATATTTTGTCTTTTTTAATACAAAATAAGAAATAATCTTCTTTTACCTCATATGTTGAGTTTTTTAATCAAAACACAAAATTTTAACTTTTGTAATTAAAATACAAAACTTTCCTTCTTCCTTCTTTTATAATCAAAAATAAAAAAATAATATTTTCTAACCTCATATTTTGAAACATTTTAGTCAAAATATGTTTCTTCTTATACACATTTTGTTTTTTAATTAACGGTAAGAAAAAAATCTGTTTTAACTCATATTTTGACTTTTAATCAAAATACAAAATTAGCTTCTATCAGTGCATATTTTGTCTTTTTAAATCAAGAATAATAAAATAACCTTCTTTTAGCTTATATTTTGCCTTTTTTTAATCAAAATACAAAAATAAGCTTTTTTCAGCATATATCTTGACTTTTTATTAAAAAAACAAAAAATACACTTTCTTTTTGTCATACTTTGACATTTTCAATCAAAATATCATTCTTCCAGTTTACATATTTTGTTTTTTTAATAAAAAATAAGAAAATAACCTTCTTTTACATTATATTTCAATTTTTTAAAACAAAACACAAAAAAGCTTTTCCCAGCTTATATTTTGTTTTTTTTATTTAAAAATAAGAAAATAACATTCTTTTACATCATATTTTGACTTTTTTAATCACAATTAAAACAAAAAAATGAAAATACACTTTCTTTACATCATATTTTAGTGTTTTTTAATCAAAGCACAAAAACAAGTTTTTATTTTTGTTTTAATCAAAATACAAAAATAAGATTCTCTTAGCTAAAATTATGACTTTTTTATCAAAATACAAAAATAAGCTACTTCCATCTAATATTTTGTCTTTTTTTTAAATTAAAAATAATAAAAAAACATTCTTTTACCTCATATTTTGAAATTTTTTTAATCAAAATACAAAAATATGATTCTTCCAGCTCACATTTTGTGTTATTTAACCAAATATAAAAATTAACATCCTTGTACCTTACATTTCCACATTTTTAATCAAAATACAAAAATAAGCTTTTTCCAGCATATATTTATTTCATTTTTAAAAAATAAAGGAAAATTTTTAACTCAAAAATATATGCCTGAAAAAGCTTATTTGGATATTTTTTAATAAAAACAAAACTTTGATTCTTCCTGCTCACATTTTGTCTTTTTAATCAAGACAGAAACTAACTTCTTTTATGTCATATATTGACTATTTTTAATTAAAATACAAATGAAAAGCTTCTTCCAGCTTATATTTTGTCCTTTTTTATAAAAAATATGAAAATAACTTTCTTTTAACTCATATTTTGACTTTTTTTATCAAAATAAAAAACATGCTTCTTCTAGCTCACATTTTGTCATTTTTTATTAAAAATATTTTAATGCTTTTTATGACTTTTTTCAATTAAAATACAAAACTAACCTTCTTCAAGATTATATGTTTTTCATTTTTTAAACAAAAATAAGAAAATACACTGTTTTTACTTCACATTTTGATTTTTTAATCAAATTACAAAAATATGCTTCTTCTAGCTCACAATTTGACTTTTCAATCAAAAATAAGAAAATAACCTTCTTACACCTCATATTTTGATTTTTTTTAATCAAAGCACAAAAATATACTTACACCAAAATATTTTTGTCTTTGTTATTCAAAAATGAGAAAATAACATTTTTTATCTCATCTTTTTAATCAAAATACAAAAACATGCTTTTTTCAATTCACATTTTTTTTAATAAATTTTTAATAAAAAAAATAAATAACCTTTTTTACTTTATATATTGACTTTTTTAATCAAAATACAAAAATAATATTCTTCCACTACATCTTTTTTAATTAAGAATAAGAAAATAACCTTTTTTACTTCATATTTTGCCTTTTTTGTAATCAAAATACAAAAGTATACTTCTACTAGCTCATATTTTGTCTTCTTTAGTCAAAACTAAGAAAATAACCTTCTTTTACTTCATATATTAACTATCTTTAATCAAAATACAAAAATAAGCTACTCCTAGTTCATATTCTGTAAAAATAGGAAAATACACTTTCTTTACCTCATATTTTAACTGTTTTTAATTAAAATACAAAAATTTGCTTCTTCCAACTCACATTTTGTATTTTTTAATCAAAAATAAGAAAATATACTTTTTTGACCTCATATTTTGATTTTTTTAATCAAAATACAAAAAAGCTTCTTCCAGCTCATTATTTTGTCTTTTTAATCCAAAATAAGAAAATAATCTTCTTTCACCTTATATTTTGACTATTATTATTATGTCTTTTATCTCTTATTTTAGGTATTTTTTAATCAAAATACAATGATAACCATCTTTTAACTCACATTTTGTCTTTTTTAATCAAAAATAAAAAAGTAAGCTTCTTTTGACTCATATTTTAACTTTATAATGAAAATAAGAAAATAAATTTCTTCCTGTACACTTTTTCATTTTTAATCAAAATAAGAAAATAAGAACCTTTAACCTCATATTTTGACTTTTTTTTATCCACCTACAATAGAAGTTTCTTCTAGCTCACATTTTTCTTCCTTTATCAAGAATAAGAAAATAAGATAAAGATAAGCTTTGTTTACATCATATTTTGACTTTTTTAATCAAAATTCAAAAATAAACTTCTTCCAGCTCACATTTTATCTTTTTTAATAAAAAAAATATATAAGTAAGCTTCTTTTACTTCATATTTTGACTATTTTAATCGAAATACAAAAATCTTCCAGGTCATATTTTGTCTTCTTTTTTTTTTAATCATTTCACCCCGAGCAAGATGGAAATGCCACTGATGTGCAGGGGGCTACATAAGTGTAAAAAGATTAATTAGAAGAGAGTGAAGAGGAATATGAAGCAGTTAGAAAGGAGCAATAGAAAGATGAGGATGCAGATGTGATGACAGTTTCAAGGTGGAGAGGAAGGAAAGGATTTATGGAGTGGGGAAAGAGCTAGAGTCAAGTGGTTAATAGATGAGTATTGACATTGCATTTAAATTCCTGGAGGTTGTAGCCATCAGGAAAGCAAGAATATGGGAGCAGAAGCCATGAAAATATTTATAGAACAGACAAAGGGAGGCCACATTTCATCGGTGGGGAAGTGGCTGTAGTTGAGCCGCCAAGTCAGAACCTATCACATTATTGACTCTCCTTTGGAGCCTGTCGAGAACACTGAGGTGAACGGCAGAGGTGCCTGACCATATATGGCAGCAGTACTCCATGCACAGACGAATGGTTGACTTGTATATATGCAGGATGAATTCAGACGGGAAAAATACCCTGGCCCGACACAGTAACCCAACCTTCTTAGCAGTTCTTTAATTAAAAATAGAAAAATAACTTTTTTATCCCGTATTTTGACGTTTTTTAATCAAAATACAAAAATTAAGATTCTTTCTGCTTGCATTTTGTTGTTTTTAATAAAAAATAAGGAAATAAGCTTCATTTACTGTTGTAAGACCCATACTTACCTACATCAGGGACTCTTCCAGTACTATATTACTATGTGAATAGTAGTATTTTGTGAGTATTAGCACCAGAAGTGTGCAGCCATGTATGACTACCAATATTGGACATCACTGGATAGTAAGCTCCACTTACGCTTACACTATTCTTTGTAACCTTTCTGTTTAATATATCTTTCTTTACCTTTACACTGTGTTCCGTGTTTTCCTTCTGTGGCCCCATTTACATATTATATTGCCTTTTTGTAATTGACATATGAAAATAAACTTTTTCCAGGTAACATTTTGTCATTTTTAAACAAAATAAAATATAATCATTTTTTACCTCATATTTTGACTTTTTTTAATCAAAATACAAAAATAAGCTTCTTTCATCTCACATTTCCCTTTTTTTTAATCAAAGATTAAAAAATAAGCTTCTTTGACCTCATATTTAGACTGTTGTGACTCAAAATACAAAATACAAGCTTCTTCCACCACACATTTTGTTTTTTTTTAATCAAAAATAAGAAAAAAAAACAACTTTTGTATCCAATTTTAACTTTTTTTCAATCAAAATACATAAACAACCTACTTCCATTGCACATTTTTTATATTTTAATCAGTTGCTCCTCTAAATATGAAAACAAGCTTCTTCCACCTCACATTTTTGTCTTTTTTAATAAGCTGCTTTTACCTCATATGTTGAAATTTTTTTAATCAAAATGCTTAAAGAAAATTCTTCCAGCTCACATTTTGTATTTTTATTCAAAATTAGGAAAATAAGCTTCTTATATCTAATATTTTAACTTTTTAAATCAAAATACAAAAATAAGCTTCTTCCAGGTCACATTTTGTCTTTTTTAATAAAAAATTAGGACGTTATATTTTTAACTCCGATTTTAACTGTTTTTAATCAAAATACCAAAATAAGCATCTCTTAGCTCACATTTTTTAATCAAAAATAAAAGAATAGATTTCTTTTACATCCTATTTTATCTTTTTTGATCAAAATACAAATATAAGCTTCTTCTAGTGCACATTGTGTATTTTTTAATCAAAAATAAGAAAATAAGCAACTTTTATCCCATGATTTCACTTTTTTTAATCAAAATACAAAAATAAAATTTATCCAGCCTGCACTCTTGTTTTTAATCAAAAATATGAAAATAAGCTTCATTTACATGTTATTTTGCCTTTTTGTAATCAAAATATGAAAAAAAAGCTTTTCCCAGTTAACATTTTGTCATTTTTAAGCAAAAATAAGAAAATAACCTATTTTACCTCATAATTTGACTTTTTTAATCAAAATACAAAAATAAGCTTCTTTCAGCTCACATTTTGTCTTCTGTAATAAAAAATAATGAAATAAGCTTCTTTTTCTTTATCATTTGATTGTTGTTAATCAAAATATGAAAACAACCTTCTTCCAGCTCACATTTTGTCTTTTTTAATCAAAAATAAGAAGATAAGCATTTTTTACCTGATATTTTGGCCTTTTTTTAGTCAAAATTATAAAATAAGTTTTTTTGACTCACATTTTGTCTTGTTTAATCAACGGTAAGTAGAAAGCAATGGCAACCTACTGTGGGATAATCTTCTGCCCAGTCAGTCATGTCTCTTTTGAGACATGATCACCCAAGCGTGTTTCACGTATGGCACTTAACTGACTGAAGTAGATAAACTTCTTTTATGTCATATTTTGACTTTTATAATCAAAATACAAAAATGAGCTGCTGCCATCTCACATTTTGTTCTTTTTAATTAAAAATAAAAAATAAGCTTCTTTTATCTCAGATTTTGAACTTTTTTAATCAAAATACAAAACAAAGCTTCTTTTACCTCACAGTTTGTGTTTTTTATCAATAATAAGAGAAAAACTTATTTTACCTCAAATGTTGAAATTTTTTATCAAAATACAAAAAGAAAATTCTTCCAGCTTACATTTTGTACTTTTTTTTCAAAATTAAGAAAATAGGTTTCTTTTACCTCATATTTAGACTTTTTAAATCAAAATACAAAAATAAGCTTCTCCCAGCTCTCATTTTGTCTATTTTCATCAAAACTAAATTAAAAAATTCTTTTATCTCATATTTTGAGTTTTATAATTAAAATACAAAAATGAGATTCTGCCAGCTCACATTTTGTCTTTTTAATATAAAATAAGAAAAAAAGTTCTTTTAGCTCCTATTTTAACTTTTTTTAATCAAAATACAAAAGTAAAATTCTTTCAACTTATATTTTATTGTTTTAATAAAAATAATTTAATATTTAATCAAAATATGAAAATAAACTTCTACTGGCTTATATTTTGTCTTTCTTGATCAAAAATAAGAAGCAGCTATTACCTCATAATTTCATTTTTTTAAAATCAAAATAAGAAATAAAAGCTTTCTTCAGTTTGCATTTTTGTCATTTTAAATTAAATAAGAAAATAAGCGGCTTTTACATACTATTTTGCATTTTTTTAATCAAAATATAAAAATGAGTTTTTTTACCTCATTTGTTTTCTTACTTTTTATTTTTTTAATAAAAAGTAAGAAAATAATTTATTTTACCACATATTTTGACTTTTTAATCAAACATAAGTAAATAATCTTCTTTTATCTCACACTTTGTCTTTTTTTAATCAAAAATAGGAAAAATTCTCTTTACTTCATATTTCATAACTTTAATCAAAATTAAGAAAATAAGCTTTTATTACCTCATATTTTGATTTTTTATAATCGAAATATGAAAATAAAACTCTTCCTGCTCACATTTTGTTTTTTATCAAAAAATAAGAAAATAAGCATTTTTATGTCATATTTTGACTTTTTTAATTAAAATAGAATAATGAGTCTCTTCAGCTCACATTTTGTCTTTCTTAATCCAAAATAACAAAAAAGCCTCTTTTACCTCATATTTTGACTTTTTTAATCAAAATACAAAAAAAGCTTCTTCTAGCTCACATTTTGTCATTTGTAGTAAAAAATAAGAAAATATGCTTCTTTTACCTCATATATTCACTATTTTTAATCAAAATATGAAAATAAGTTTTCCCAGTTCATATTTTTTTTTAAATTAAGAAAATAATTTATTTTACCTTATATTTTGACTTTTCTAATCACAAATAAGAAAAGAAGCATCTATTACCTCATATTTTGACTTTTTAATCAAAATACAAAAATAATCTTCTTCCAGCTCTCATTTTGTCTTTTTTAATCAAAAATAAGAAAGTAAGATTCTTTAATGTTGTGAACGAACACTCGCCGCCTGGTTGTTGATAGCTTCGATTTAGCAGCTGGTCTTCAAGTCATTCATATTGAACAAACAACTTTTCTTAATTGGTTCATTTTAATTTATAAAAATTAATAATACCACTAATTTAATTACTTCCATCTAGCCAGGCTAAAATAATGTTACATTGTCATATTTTGACTTTTTTGAATCAGCTCACTAAAATAAAACAAAACAAAAACAAAAACAAAAACAAAAATAAGAAAATAACATTCTTTTACCTCATATTTTGCCTTTTTTAATCAAAATACAAATATAAGCTTCTTCCATCTCACAATTTGTATTTTTTAATCAAAAATAAAAAAAAGAAGCATCTTTTACCTCATATTTTGAATTAATTTAATCAAAAATGTAATAATAAGCTTCTTTAACTTGATATTTTGACTTTTTAAATCAAAATACAAAAATTAGCTTCTCCCAGCTCTCATTTTGTCTGTTTTAATCAAAATTAAGTAAATAAAATTATTTTATCTCATATTTTGACTTTTTTTTTGTCTTTTTTAATTGAAAATATGAAAGTAAGCTTTTTTTACTTTTTATGTTAACTGTTTTAATCAAAGTACAAAAACAAGCTTTATCCAACTAATATTTTCTTTTTTTAATCAAATATAAGAAAATAAACTTCTTTTTCCTCATATTTTAACATTTTAAACTAAATAAGAAAAATATTTTTTTAAAATCATATTTTGTCTTTCCCAATCAAAAATAAGAAAATAATGTTTTTACCTTATATTTTGTCTTTTTAAATCAAAAATAAGAAAATAAACTCCTTTGACCTCGTACTTTGTCTTTTTTTTTATGATCCAAACCACCCTGGTCACATGTTTGCCTGCATGTTTGTTGCCTACATTAACTGACTGTAAGTCTGCATCTGAATTTGCAGCTGTTCACTTCCGTTCCATCTCCAGGTTATCAAAGATGTCAAATGATCAGTCAAAATCCTTCACTTCCCTTGCCATGTTGCGATTTCTGATTTCAGAGAATGTTAAGACTTGAGGAAAAGGGGGTGGCCGTCTTCGTGCTGCACTCTCGATAATTAAAAATCAAAAGATGGTTGGGTGCATAACGCAGAAAGAAGGGAAATAGACAAGAACAAAAAAGATAACAAGTCAGTTGCAAAGGCCAGTCTATGTGGATAATGGTTATATTGTAACTCTTTGTACAGCAAAAGAGAGAGTGTAAAAAAAAAGAATAAATAAGAAAATACAATCCAACTTCGTTCAGAGTCCACAAATTATTTGCTGCTACTATGTCTATTTGTTGTTAGAGGTAATGCTGTCTTTATGTTTCTCTTCCCTTGAGTTCTACTTAAAAGTGGGGAACGTGTCTACTAGTGTAGTTGGAGAGAGAATTTTTCATGTCTTCACTCCAATGCTCTTCGAGCGAGTCTGTTTTTCTGACATCTCTGACTTTTCTCTTGTTTCTCTGGCTCTCTCATCTCTGACTTGTTTTTCAAATCCATTGCCTTTTTGTTGAAACCGTTTCAATATAGCATGAGGTGGTAAGTGTTTGAAATGTTTCTCCATAAAAGTCTAATGTCAATTTCATGTATCTGGCTTAAATCACCTGCTTAGGAATTCGTGCTGATGTCTGCCAGTCTGGAAGTTCAGAAACTTCTGTTGACTTTGTACATTCAACTGTCAGTGCCAATTACAATTCCATCCTTACTCCTTCTGGCCTGTACAAAAAGCTAATGCTGCTTCTTTATTATTTGCTTGTACTGCTCCACTTCCATGTATTTCTTCCTAGGTTACAACAGATTATCCATGGGCAGCACTGTTTCTCTCCCAAACAGCATATAGTATGGGGAATGCTTTGAGATTGCATTGACCATAAACCTTACAGCGGCCAAGGCTTGGGTTAAGTATAGGCCCCAGTTCTCCCAGTCCTCTCTGACAAGCTTTGCTAGAATATTTGCCAGAGTACAGTGAAATCTTTCTACCTTAGCATTACTCTGGAGGTGATAGGGAGAAGTAGTTATATGCTTCATGTGGAATGTCAGACAGGTTTCTCTGATTGTCTGATTTACATTTTCAACTGTCATTAGTGACCAACTGCACGAGGGCCCCTTATCTAGGGTATATCTCTCTCAACAACAAGCTGGACATCACCCCAGCCATCTTATTAGAGACTGCATAGGCCTTCAGCCAATTTGCCACCCAGTCCATGAAACTCATTATATATTTATTGCCAATAACTGTCTCTCAGTAGGGCCCCGAAATGTCCAGACTTACCTTCTTAAAGGGGTACTGGAGTATATTAACCTACTCCAGTGGGAACTGTCTCACTCCAACAGCTTTGTGCCTGACATGTTACAGTGGTCAATATGGGCCACCATCTCTCTATATAACCCTGGCCAGCAGTAGTTTCTACTGATTATCTTGCAGGTTTTGTCCACTCCCATATGGCTTAATATTTCAAACCTCAACATACTAGGGACCACCAGTCAAGTTCTCATTTTTTCATCTCTACCTGATAGGTAATATAATACGTCATCCTTTATCAGATACCTATTAGTCTTTCCTGCTTCTGCCTTCACTCTGATGGTGGTTATCCTGATTTGCCCTAACTATCTCAGCCCAGTGGGGGTTCCCGGCCAGCTCAGAGTCTCCCTCCATTTTTTCCTCCCACACCGATCTGTCTTACACCCTTTGGCCATTTATTACATGAACTCAGTAAGACTTATCATTCACTCCATTCTCTAGCTCCACCGACTCAGTGTCTAATCTCTCTGGTATCTGGGACAAGAGGTCCACACAGTTTTTGTCCTTGCCCGCCAGATATTTGATTTTGCAGTTATATCCACTCAGCTTCAATGCCCACTGCTGTATTTTCTTGTTTGTTCAATCTGCTTCCAACAGATATTTGAGTGGCTGGTGATCCGTCTTTATCATAAATACGGCGCAACTCAGGTAATAGTCCATAGTTTTTCACAGCATACATTATTGTATAGGCTTCTTTCTCTATAACAGGCCACAGCTGCTGTGTCTCAGAGTGACGGTGAGACAGAAAATACATCGGCACTTCCTCATGCATGAACAAAACTGTTCCCAGTTTGTCCAGGCATGAACAAACCGGGCACAGGTTTCAGCTTGTCCAGGCATGGTTGGGTTAGCACTGACCCTATACACCTGTCATTTGCATTCATATACAATATCATGGGTCTGCTCATATCCCGGTATGTTAACAGTAGTATTGCCATTAACTGGTCCTTCAGGCTATCAAAGGCCCTCTGGCAATCCTCTATGCATTTGAATCTTGCATACTTTTTTGTCAGAGCCAACATCAGCTCTGCCAGCCATGAAAAGTCCGGAATAAACCTTCGGTAATACCCGATGACTCCTATGAATCCCTGCACCTGCCTCACTGTCTTGGGTATGGGGATGGCTCTTATCACCTCTACCTTATCCAGGTTGGGTTTAATCTCCTCCTGTCCTTTTAAGAAATCTTAGGTACTTTGTCTCAGATTTCATAAACTGACATTTTGTCAGTTTCAACTTCAATCTGTGTTCCCTCAGTCTGTTGAACACCTCCTGTGGGTGCCTGAAGTGCTCCTCTGACATGCTCAAAAATACGAGAATGTTGTCTAGGTATGCCATGGCAAAACCTTCCAGCCCACCCAACACTATTATACATTAACTGGAAGAATACTCTGGGGGAGTTGGCTAGGCCAAAAGGCATGACTCAAAAGTTGAACAGTTCTAGGTGGCATGCAAATGTGGCCTTCCCCTGGTCGTTCTCACATAAGGTGACCTGCCAATACCTGGACTGCAAATCCAGGCTTGAAAACTACCAGGCCCTGTCTAGTAAGGCCAATATGTCATCTATTTGCGGTAATGGCACCACAAAGGGTTTGGTTATCATGTTCAATTTCTTAAAATCTATGTAGAAGCTATTGCCTCTATCCTTCTTTTCTATGATCACTACTGGGAAACTCCATGGTGAATTGGATTATTCTATAATATTCACCTTCACATATCATTCACCGCTTCTTCCACTATTTTTTTTTTTTTTTTTTGTGGATCAGAGTCCTGTAGGGCTTAAGTCGAATTGGAGGGTGGTCACTTGTCTCTATTTTCATTCTGACCCAGATCCTCATTTGAATTAGCCACAATATCACTATTCCCCGCTAACAAAGCACATGATCTTCCCTTTATGCATATTGGGTGACTCTACATCCCCTTTCTTAATGCAGGGTGTTCCTCCTAACTTTCACAGCGTAGAATCATTCCTTCACACTAACTCAACTGATATCTTAGCCCTATGTGAAACTAACCTTGACCCTTCTATCCCCTCTTCTGAGTTTTACGTTCCTGGTTACCTTCCCCTCTTCAGGAAGGACTCCAATGTTCATATACATGGGCTTGGTGTGTATGTCAGCAAACACCTCCCCCTAGCTAGGGTGACATCTCTTGAATCCCTGGATCATTCTTTCATGTGCTTCCGTCTCTCACTTCTAAGCTATCTCATCTTACTCTACCGCTTACTTGATAGCATCTCTGACAATATCAACAAAGCCATTTCTTCCCATCTCTCTGCCCATATATTTGTGTTTGGTGACTTTAACGCCCATCACACCAAGTGGCTGGAGAACTCTGTCACCGACCTTGCTGGTGTCCACACCATGAATTTTTCAATCACCCAATCCCTTACGCAAGTGGTGGACTTCCCCACGCGTTTCTCCGATAACCCTAATGGAAGGGACTCACTACTAGACCTCTGCTTCACTTCCATCCCAGACTCTTGCACTACCAGACAGCTCTGCCCTCTCGGAAACTCTGGCCACACCGTAGTTTCCATCAACATTTCATTCCACTCCCACCCTACCCAAGAAACCCAGACCAGTAGAATATCCTACTGCTACCAAAGAGCAGACTGGGATTCATTCTGAGACTTCCTCTGTGACGTCCCATGGAACAACGTTTTTAGTTTTCCCGTCAAAGACTGTGCATCTGAGGTCTCCTCCTGGGTTAAGGCTGGCATCAATGCTTTCATCCCTACCAGGAAATTTCAGCTTAAATCTCATTCGTCCCCATGGTTCTTGCCCGCTTGCTCGGCCGCCATTGCC
This sequence comes from Ascarosepion bandense, assembly GCA_037127315.1. NCBI lineage: Eukaryota > Metazoa > Mollusca > Cephalopoda > Sepiida > Sepiidae > Ascarosepion > Ascarosepion bandense. The sequence goes on along the minus strand of JBBBDQ010001294.1, from coordinate 5,035,429 downwards.
CACTGGAATCATTTCTTCCAGCTCTATCAAAGCTACGCGTCGGACCAAAACAGGTGCTTTTTTGCCTCAGCTCGTAATAAGTGTAAAAAGATACTTAACAAATCTAAGATGTTGTTTGCTGCCAGAATGAAGCAACGCATAGCATCCTCTAAGTTTGGTGCCAAAGACTACTGGCAACTCTGTAAAAGAGTGCTCAACAAGAGCAAGTCCTCAATACCCCCACTAATCAATAAATTTGAGGTCCTCACCTCCTCAGCGGATAAGGCTGAATGCTTTGCTCGCAGATTCTCGACCAATTCGAGATTGGATTCGTCTGGAGTTTCTACACCCAACTTCCCACCTAGAACTGAGGTTCAACTGAATGATGTCCACATTACACCCTTACTGGTCTCTAACATAATCTCAAAACTTGACCCTCACAAAGCAAACGGAGGGGACAGAATCCCAATCATAGTCTTAAAGAAATGTGCCCCTGAACTCTCCTTTGTCCTTTCTAAGCTCTACAACTTCTGCCTATCTGCTTCCTGCTTTCCTGCCTGTGGGAAATCTTCCTCTGTATTTCCTATATTTAAAAGCACTGGAGAACCCTCGGACCCCGCAAATTACTGCCCTTTCAGCCTTCTGCCGATCTTTGGCAAAGTGTTTGAAGCCATTATCAACGCCGAAGTGGTTCAGCATCTCACAGCACAGAGGCTCCTCTTGTACAAGCAGTATGGTTTCTGCTTCACCAGGTCTACTGCTGATATGCTAACGACCATCACTGAGTATATATACCAGGCTCTCGACAAGAATGGTGAAGCCCGAACCGTTGCCTTGAATATCTCTAAAGTATTTGACAGAGTTTGGCATGCTGGCCTTCTATGCAAACTGTGGAGCTATGGTATAACTGGACATTTGTTTGACCTAATCCAGTCTTTCCTCTCTAACCGCACATTGAAGGTCATATTAAACGGATATGCCTCCCAGAACTACCATACAAACACGGGTATCCCTCAAGGCTCTATCCTAGGTCCTACGCTCTTTCTGATCTACATTAATGATCTCCCTGATACCATAAGATCCCAGTTAGGTATGTACGCCGATGACACCACAGTTTACTGGTTGCCTTGATCAAAAGTCTGGGGTAGGCGACAAAGCTAACCTTGCAGCCAAGCTTGAAAATGACCTTCAATCCATAGTGAACTGGGGTAAGAAATGGCTCGTAAATTTTATTGCTTCTAAAACGAAGTTGCTATCAATTAACCATCATAGACAATCATACCTACCTTCCATTAGCATGGACCAGGCTTGCTTTCCAGAGAGTAAAACACTACGCCTCCTTGGTCTCACACTTTCAGCAGACCTCAAGTGGAATGACTATATCGAATCCGTTGCTAAATCCTCTACTATGAAAGTCAGTTCTTTGTGCAGGGCCCGGAAGTTTTTTCCGTCTGAATCTATCCTGCACATATATAAATCTACCATCCACCCGTGCATCGAATACTGCTGCCACATCTGGTCAGGTGCCCCTGCTATTCTCCTCAGGGTTCTTGACAAAATACAACGGAGAGTCTGTAATGTGATCGATACTGACTTGGCAGACCAGCTGCAGTCTCTCTCTCACCGGCACAACGTGGCTTCCCTGTGTCTCTTCTATAAATACTTTCACGGCTTCTGCTCCGATGAACTTAGATCACTGGTGCCCCCGAGGTACGAATTTGTATGAGATACTAGATTAGCAACTAGGTCCCACCCTTTTACAGTGAAAACAATAAAATGTAACCACAATTTCTACTCCAACAGCTTCTTTTCTCGCACTTCCCGCCTGTGGAATTCCCTTCTACATGATTGCTTCCCCAACGGCTACAATCTTCAGGAGTTTAAATGTAAGGTCAATAGACACCTCCTAACAAACTAACTCACATACATTCTTTCAAACACTCTTCCCATTTACCCAACCCTCAGCCTCAGTATCCTTCTCTATCTATCACCTTCCTTCTGACATTTCCTCTATTTAACCACTCTTTTTCTTAAACCTTCTCCTATATAACCCCATGCGCAATAGTGGCAGTGGAATGCCTTGTTTGGGGTGAAATGATAAAAAAAAAGAAAAAAATCCTCCTGTCAGTCTCACCTGGATGACCTGACACACTAGCTTTGCCAGTCCCACTTCAGTTCCCTTCTTGATATTTACCATCTTAGCCAATGAGTTAGCCATTATGAGTGGCACCGCCTTACCCCTCTGCACCAATGATTCATACAGGGATATTTGATCCTCACTGCTGTCATAGCTGGAAACTGGGGTCACTTCATGCATTAACCCACTCCAGCGCTTATTGATCTCCATTTTGCCCAAACATGTCTTAGGTGGCAGCTTGACATCTTCACTGGCCATGACCGACAGGAGTGGGGGTACCTCCATCCCTAAGGGTATCTCTCTTCTGCCCACTATCAGTGTTGGTGAGTCAAACTTCAGTTGAGCCTTCTGTGCCCTCAACCAATCTTCTCCCAAAATCTATTCAATGCACAACCCAGGGCACAGTGTATGCCTTATGGCTGATCCTCACCCCAGCAATTCTGTGATGTCATTCCTATTACCTGAATGTTGGACCTATCCACCTGACTCACGGATATGTCGAGTCTGCTAATATGCCGCATTTGTCCCAGCCAACTGTAGCATTCGGTATCTCCCAATGCCCTCAGTCTTCTACCTCTCACCTTTACGTCACAGGTGAGCTGTTTCTTCCATCATGCAAGCACAGAATTGGGCCTCCTTCAGGGGTTGCCTCAGTCTCCATGGTTTTGCCCATCTGCCACACAGCAGATGCAGTGTCAGGGCTGGTAGGGAAGACCAACTGTCCTTGGTCTTCCAACTTCTTGGTTCATCACAGATCCCCTTCCAGGCAAACAAGTAGGGCAGGTGTCTGGTATGTCGCTCCATCCACTTCTTCCTTCGCAGTTTCACTTCTGGGAGTCCCCAACTTCCTATACTGTATATGACAGTATACAGTATAAGAAGTATACTGTATCTATGCTCTTTCTTCCTCGAGGACCTCTCCCATGGTAGGACAGTTCTTTGGGGCCTACTTCACCCGTCTTTCACATTTTGCATTTTTTACTAAAAAATAAATGAACAAACTTCTTTTACCTCATATTCTGATTTTTTTAATCAAAATACAAAAATAAGCATCTTTCAGTCCACATTTTGTCTTTTTTAATCAAAAAGAAGAAAATAAGCTTCTTTTACTTATTTTAACTGTTTTTTATTAAAATACAAACAAAAGCTTTTTCCAGCTCACTAATCAAAAATAAGTTAAATAAACCTTCTTTTACTTCAGAATTTGATTTTTTTAATCAAAATATGAAAATAAGTTTCTTCCAGCTCACATTTTGTATTTTTTAATGAAAAATAAGAAAATAAGCTTCTTTTATGTCATATTTTTCTTTTTTTAATAAAAAATAAGAAAATGCTATTGCTTACTTCAAATTTTATCTTTTTTTTAATCAAAAATTAGAAAATAAGCTTCTTTTGCCTGATATTTTGTTTTTTTAATCAAAATATAAAAATAAGTTTCTTCCAGCTCACATTTTGTCTTTTTTAATCAAATATAAAAAAATAACTTCTTTTTATTCATATTTTTCTTTTTTAATTAAAAATAAGAAAATAATTTCTTTTACCTCATATTTAGCCATTTTGTTAATCAAAAATATGAAAATAAGCTTCTTCCAGCGTTTTTTTAATAAAAAATAAGGTAAGATTTATACTTAATTCATATTTTGTATTTTTCAGTGGAAAATATGGAAATATGGTTCTTTAACTTCATATTTTTGTTTAATGAAAAATAAGAAAAGAAACTTCTGACATTTTTTTTATAAAATACAAATAAGACCATTTTTAGTATTTGTCTATATTTCTGAGATGAAATAATATTTACAGTATTTACATTATTCAGACTATTGTCTTCATCTTTGTTGCCATTTGTATGAGGTTTCAGCCATTGTACATTCCAGCCTTTTTCAGGTGCTATGAATTTCAAACAAAACTTTTTATTATAATCACTCTTTTATATTATCTCTTTTAGCCCTTTTGCATAAAGCCTCTTTTTGGTAGTCATGACATAGCTAGCACTTCTAATGAGGTCTTCCAGTTTCTTGGTGTATTCAGTTTTGTCCATTACAAATGCAATGCAACTGTAGTAATGGACAAAACTGAATACACCAAGAAACTGGAAGACCTCATTAGAAGAGGTAGCTATAGCAAGGTAAAGAAAGACCCCACGTTGAAAATGGACCGACAGCTGGAGCAGATCCTAATCAAGAACAAGGATCACTTCCAGCCTAAGACATATAGGCAGTTATCTTAACGTTACAGCAAGCTACCTCACATATGGTCTACCTAAGATTCATAAAGACAGTATTCCGCTCAGTCTGATTGCTAGCAGCCTAGGTTCAGTGTGCCACCCTCTAAGTCATTTCCTTGTAGATATAATTGGCCCACTGATAGGAAAGTCACCTTCATATATTTGCAACTCTGCCCACATAGTGGAACTTATCAAAGATGCTTCCATCCAATGCAACCAGATGATGAGCCTGGATATGGTGAGTGTGTTCACCAAGGTTCCCACAGTGGAGGCACTATCGGTAGTCAGGGAAAGACTGGCCTCAGACTCATCCCTAGGAGAGTGTACCAGTGTTCCACTAGATAACCTGATGGAGATGCTGACTATCTGCACATAAACAACACACTTCAGATTGGGATCAGGCATATATCGGCAGGATGAAGGCTTAGCAATGGTCTCACCATTATCACCATCACTGGCTAACATATACATGGAATACTTTGAAGAGATGGCATTAGAATCCACAGTTCTAAAGCCAACTCTATAGCTGAGATATGTTGATGACACCTTCATACTCTGGCCACACCAAGACGTCCTGATACTACTGGACCATGTGAACTCAAGGCCATCCATACAGTTCACTATAGGAAAAGAGAATGATAACTGGCATCCCTGGATGTGCTAATAACTCGATCAGAGGTGAGGTTCAAGACATTTGTATATTGCAAACCAACATTCACCAGATAATACCTAAACTTCAACTCCCACCACCCATACAATGTAAAGAAAAGGATCGTTCGCTGCCTTCAGCATCAAGCAAAAGTCATAAGCTGCGACCCAGAGTCATACAAACAGGAAATGGTCAGTATAAGCTGTACCCTACAACAAAACAATCATCCAGGGTACATGACAACAGCTCCAACATACATGGAACGGAAGGTGCATAAAGATAACCACTCTCAGAAAACAGCCTCAGTCTGTCTACCCTATGTGAAGGGGTTGTCAGAAAATATAAAGAATCTGAGATATAACATTATGATGATCTTCAGAAGTGATTCTACACTTCACAGGTACCTCCCAACAGAGGAGGACATGACTAAGGACTGTGTGTATGCCATTCCATGTAGCTGTGAAAAGAAATATAAAGGAGAAACAGGCCACCCCCTTAAGGTAAGGCTACAAGAACATCATAAGACCTTAATACAGGGAGAGATAGAAAATTCAGGCATAGCTGATCACATACAGAGAAAGAAAGGGGATAATTGCCCCCATGGAATGAAGTTGAAATAATAGAGAACGCCACTGGAAACCATGTAAACTTAAGGAATCAGCACATATGCTAGGTTATAAAAACCTCTTAAGCTGTTCAAACATAGAGATGAACACAATATGGGAACAAGTAATATAGAGTGCCAGAGAAAATCAGTAATGTTAAAATTGCAATATGAGTTCTGGTAAAAAATACTAGAGAAAACCATTAACATCAAAAATCTGCAATATGAACTCTGGTAAAAAAGGGTTACTAAGTCCCAAAAATTCAATTGTTCTTGTTCTTAAGGACACATGGCCCAGTGGATATAGACATTGGTTAGTTCCTGTGACTTGACCCAAAGAGTTGTGAGTTCAATACCAGGCTACAGCAGTGGTGAACAGATAATTTACAGGGTTAAGTCATGACTACCAAAAAGAGGCTCTATGCAAAAAAGATGGAGATGATATACCCAAGTGATTATAATAAAGAATTCTGTTCAAAATTCTGAAGAAGGCTGGAGAGTACAACTGCCGAAACATCATCCAAATGGTAACAAAGATGAAGACGATTCTTTTAGCTCATATTTTTTTTAACAAAAAATGAGAAAAGAAGCTTTTAACACTTATTTTGTCTGTTTTTAAAAAAAGATAAGAAAAAACACTTGTTACATCACATTTTGTCTTTCTTTAATCAAAAATTACAAAATAAACTACTTCCATCTTCTATTTTGTCATTTTTAATCAAAATTAAGAAATATACAATTCTTTTACCTTTTATTTTGTTTTCATTTTTTTTAATTGTAATAATTTGTAAAGTTCCAAATTTTTTAATTCTTCAAATCCTTTGGCATTTAGTTTAAGTGAAGACTATATCTAATAATCAAAAACTGAAAAGCTTAATACAAATCTTCGAGTCAAAGTTTTTTTAAATAAATTTAATTTTTGTGTGTGTGTGTGTGTGTGTGTAGAAGTGGTGTTTGTTTAAGCATGATATTTTGTGTGTGATATTAAAAGTTCACATGTTTCACAGTTCCTTTCCCTTACAGGAAAAAATTTGGACAATATTTAAATTCTATTTAATCAATCTTAGCTTACCAACGCAAGTGGCTGTCATCATTCAAAAACATATGACCTCCATGATTAAGATATAATTTTATTCTAAATTACAAACTATAAACAAGTATTATTTGTTTCAAATCCACTTAATTTGTCAGTCTGTCAAAATGGACAAAAAAATGATAACTTTTGAAAACTCTAAAAATGTTGAGATTCCAATTTATATTTTGAAATACTATTACTGAAAATAGTAAATTTAATCATTTAACTTTCAATTAAAGCTAAAAAGAAAGCTTCAAGAAAGTTTTTTTATTTAAAAAATTCACTTGAAAACTTTGGTATTGAAAATGAGTGAAGGTACTGACTTAAATACTTCTAATTATCAAAGCTGATAACTTTCACCAATTTGATTTTCAGATTCATATATAAAAGAAAACATTAAAAAAGATACTGGATTTCCAATCTCAGTCAATTTTTGGATAAAGAAGGGGTGTTATATTCTGGTGGTAGAATAGGCAAATGTGATATATACATTTATGATATAATCCTATATTACTATCAAATAATAGACTAAATCGATCATTTTAGATTGTCATGAACAGTGGAGACATCTTGGTGTATCAGACACTTTAAATAGATTAAGATTGTCGAGATTCTGGTTAAGAAGGTCGGGACAAGTGATTAAGAATGTAATATTGGATTGTTTTAGAAAGTTTACTTCCCTTTCTTTCAAATATAAAATGGTCTCTAACACACCTAAACATAGTCAAATTAATGAGACTGTTTACCCATACTGGCAAATTGGTCACCAGAATTAGTTTTTATCCATTGTTCTTAATTGTGGATAAGGACAGATGTCTTAGTGGTCATTATAACATCATATTCATCCTTAGTTAAGTCTGAATAATTTGTGGTAAATTCCATTGCCAAAGACTTTGTATTGAGCATTCTTCATTAAAGTAAATGCATGAACAGTGGGTTTTAATCTATCTGTTCTTTCACTTCTTTACAATATATATATGTATGTGTGTGTGTGTGTGTGTGTAGTTAATAGGCTGCTTAATGAAATTTGAGGTATAAAAAAAAAAGACAACAAAATGATAAAAATATCAATAAGACTGAAGATATTTATTTTATATTAATAGGCCCTTTGACAGAACTGAAGCATGAACAAAAATATTTTTAAGCCAGAATCTTTGTACATGCTTGTGCTCATTATAAATGAGATAAGAAATAAACAATAAAGTGGGAGTCACTCTTCCAGAGAATTTTATTGTTGTTTGTTCCTCACTGTCATCCATGTGTTGTATTACAGTAAGAAATTCGATTTTGGCCTAGTAGTTGGCTAGAGTTGTAGAGGGTTTTTGTGGAAACTGTATTCTTTGAGTAAACCTAAATGAAAATGCATTTTAACTCATCATTCTTGTTGGCACTTACATGAAGATGCTAAAAGCATGCACTTAATGTTATCAATGCTGTGGTCTAATTGGTTGAAATGTGCAGGAACAGGGAAATTGCTGTTGTCTGATGTTTTTTATAAAAATAATTTCAAAATTCCCATGGTTTTATTGCAATATTCACAAAATGACAAAAAACTATAAAGCAACAAGTCATTATTACATTATTTTACATTTTATTAAAAACTTCAATTTTTGTTACATTTGAAGAAGTATTTGAGCATTTTGAATAAATTTTACATTATTATCAATAAAATGATTATAAGATTTAATTGAATCCCTGTGTAAAAAACACAGCATTTCTGTGTGGGTAGAGGGAATATGAATACACATCCAAAAAATTATGCATAAATAAAAAGAAAGTTGTTTGTGGAAAGGCTAAATGTGAGAGAATTCTAAATAGCAAGAACTGAAGAGTCATACTGAGAAAATCAATATCAGAGAATTCAAACATAACAGTTCAGAAGCATTTATTATGCATTGTGTGTCCAGAGTAAAAAATTAAAGAAAATGTTGTGAAGAAAATTCTACTCTGCCACTTCTGATTGGGTGATATGCATTTTTAGCCAGACAATTTCAATTTACCACAGGATTTTATAAGTATGTGGAGGAAGGAGAAAAAAAATCTTTTCAAATTTACTCAGTGTTCTCCATTTTTTTCCAGAAAAAGCCAAAAACCATCCTCTGAGTGAATATCCAGTTGATCATTTAGTTTACTGTACATTGGTAGGACTTTATCTCATTTCAGTGAGTAGTGAGTGGAATCTGTTAGGGTTGATAATGGTGGTAAGAGCTTTTTGATACTTCTACATAAGACTAGTTTGTGCAAGAATTCAATCAACTATTCTCCTCTGCTGAGAAAACATTGTCAACATGTGGTAAGCGGCCAGAACACAGATAGAAATGGATTCATGCCTTTCCAACAAATCATTAATGCAAAGTAAACATAAACCACTCAGACAGAATTCCAATATTCCCCAGATTCCATTTTCTCTCACACTACATTATACGTGTCTGTAACCATCCTCTCCTAACTTCAACATAACATGCCACCTGTCAGTCCTTGAGGAATCAAGTACTTTCACATCTCTTCATCTATGCTGATCTCACCTTCAAAAGCAATAAAATCTGACAAGGCCACAAACTGACCACTACTATCTAAATTATTATTATTAGAAACAAGTGTCTTTATTGGTGAACTTTTTGTTGTTGTTCAGCATCTTGTCATTTTCTTGACACTTGCTTCTAATAATAATTTAAAAAATTGATTTTTTAAATATTTTTAAATGTTTTTCTGATCAGTCTATCCATAAAATACAGAAAAAAAACATCAATCTGTTTTTCAATGTCTTTACTAATGGACATCTTTAAGTTTCCTTAATTGGAAAAGCAAGTGAAAATTTTAATCTATAAAAAATCATGTTAGTGCTCATTGTTTTCAGTAATATACAATATTTACAAAATGCCGTCTTTCTGTATACATTGTTAGAAAAAAATACATTCTTATCATATTCTTTGTCTTCTTAATAAAGGATAACTATGTGTGTGTGGCAGTCTCCTATTGCTATTTCTCTTAGTAATTTTCTCTAATAATAAAAATATACAAGTCTAGTCTTTATGCAATAGTTTTTTTGTCTGGCTGGTACTTTTAGTGAATGTACTTGAAGGTAGTTTTGGTAGAGGTTTGTTTGGTGGGAGAGTTTTGGTTGATAGGAGAGGTTTTACTTCAGCAATGTGATTAGATGGCGCCCAACTTTCTTCATCACCAACTTGAACAAGCCACCAGCCAGATATTCATTTGAATGATTTTCATAATTGTCACAAATGTTATATATAAATGTTTCAATAAATCAATGGTAATATTTATACTTTCTTCAGAGTCCAATGTTAATATCTACATTTCATCTCTTTCAGTATAAAAGATTTGGTAAAATACATTTTAAATATTTCAGCATCATTTTGATGTCATAGAAAAGTATTTAGATGAAGTTCAATAATAAAAAATGTAGAAGAACAGTTGAGTGACAATAATCACAATACAAACCATCAAATCTCATTGCAAAGACACAATCTTTGTATTTAAATTCTCCTTGCATTTGTTAATTTTAGGTCATAATTTGTTATAAAGGTTAATTAAGGTATCATACAAAGACACATTGCAATGTAGAGGCACGTAAATCCATTGTAGAAAAATCATTTGCTTTCATATTGAATTGTCTGAAAAAGATTTTCAAAGCCAGTCATAATAAGGCTAGAATTTGATTGAAATTCTCAAACTGATTTGATATAGTTCTCTCACTGTATCGCTGATTGAACTAAAAACAATAAAAATGAATGCAATGTGGGAGAATACAAATAGGTTCACTTGAAAGCCTAACCATCTCCCCTGTATATTTTAGTTTTATGCTAAATATATCAATAAACATGTCAATATTTTTTCTGGTTATTCAAAATCTGGTTGAGAAAATGATATAAATATATAAAATAATTGGCCATTCACAAAGTGAACAAACTGAATATGCTTTTTTTTTCTTGAAAACATGATAAAGACAACAAATTTTATAAAAAATTTGGTCCTTACATTTAGAAATTAGTCACAGACTATTTCATAGAGAAAAACAATTATAAAACCTTGTTCTGAAGATAAACATTTTGAATAACAATAGGTTAAGTTAGAAAATTTTATGAAGATAATTTCTTTCTAACTTTGAGTATTAGTAATGAATTCCACTTTTTACTTTTTCATACAGTCCACAAAGGCATCATACTTGATAATTCATTTTAAATTAATATTTCTGAAAAGCAGATTTCTGAAGCAAAGAGCAGAAAATGTTAAGAGAAAATTCAAGAAAAAAAGTATGACAAAGTTGGAAAATGAACCCTGAGATTACAATCTTTCTATGACCCTTTAATATCACTCTTGTTGTATTTATAAATCATTTGAGCTAAAATTGTTTTTCTCTCTCCAGCCTTCATGTATTTATTTAGACAAATATTTCTAGAAATTTTAAGAAGCTTTTTTTTGTCATATTTGGTTTGATATGGTTCATACGTCATGTATGGTACCAATGCAATTGGCTGGAACCCAACCATCCTCTCCTGACTTCAACATAACATGCCACCTGTCAGTGCTTGAGGAATCAAGTACTTTCATGAACATCCCTTCCTCTATGCTGATTTCACCTTCTTCAAAAGCACTAAAATCTGACAGGGCCACAAACTGACCACCACTGTCTAAATTATTATTACAAGCAAGATTGTCTTCATTGGTGATGAACTCTTTGTTGTTGTTCTCATTATTGTTGTTGTTTTCACTTAGGGATGTCGTGTTGATATTAGAAATCACAGGTTTGGCTGTCTGGCTGGTACCTTTAGTGAATGGACTTGAAGGTAGTTTTGGTAGAGGTTTGTTTGGTGGGAGAGGTTTGGTTGATGAGAGAGGTTTTACTTCAGCAATGTGATTGGATGGCGCCCAACCTTCTTCATCACCAACTTGAACAAGCCACCAGCCAGATTCATGCTTCTCTAAAATCTCAATATCGACCCCTTTTTCAAAACTCACTTCACCTTCACTTTCTGCAATATATATGCTGCATGTTTTATATGACCGCTCAGTGGATTTGGGGGCTTTCTGAATCACAGTATTAATATTATAGTCAGTATTTGACTTTCTCATTTCTTTTGCAGTGTTTTGCTGTGTTTGATTTGTTGGTGTCATAAATTTTTCTTTGACCATTTGGAATTTTGGTGGCTCCATTTCTGTTCCTGAGATCTTGGCTGGTGATGTCAGATTGTTGCCTCCAAACTTGTTGATTTTATTTGCTATATTTGTTGTTGAATCTTTTTTTCCAGTGTTGATTATAGCTCCAAATTTTGGTTTACAAGGACTCACTTTGGGTTTAACAGGCAGATTTGGATTTGTCTTTGCTGGGACAGTTGTGGGCTTCACTTTGTGAATGGGCTTTGTGGGTGGAGCTGGTTTCACATATGCTGACTGATCAGGAGATACAATTGAGCTTGGTGATAACTTGCAAGTTGATGACTCAAAGTTAATACGCAGATTTGACACTTTCATTTCATGCTCAAGACTCTCACTGCTGGCCTTGCAATTAGATTCAGCTTCTTCCATGAATTTATTTTTCTGGCGTTGAAGAAGAGCAAGCCCACGGCTATTAGAAGCCAATGGTACATTTGGGCTGAAATACTTAGGAGCAGTAGCAACAGCATTGTCTTCATTTGTATTACTCTGAAAGACAGAGAGTTTTTCAGCAAATTTAGATGAAGGAATAACTACTGAAGAGTCACCAACACTAGGCACAGGAATTCTCTGAATGTCATTCTTCTGAGTCAGTGAGTCATCAACATTACAGGGAGAGGCTGGAGTAGTCTTTTGAACATGTGGAAAAAACACCTGAGGTTGGGATTTTTTAATGTTGTTTGTCTCAGTTACATTTGAACTATTACCTGTGGTTGCACCACCTTTAATATTGACACCATGAATAATAACAGGTTTTTCCTTTGTTGGAGGCTGTTGCTTTTTAGTGCTTGCACTTGAGCCAGAATCAAAGTTAGCTTTTAATTTTGCCAGCCGTGATTGCAATTCAGTGGCAAGATTTCCACTATTGTTGCTGTTATCTTTACTGTGGTCAGAAACAGGATTGGTCACAAGTGGATGTGATTTTCCTGAATATGGTCTGCCTGGAGGTGGTGGGGGTGGTTGAGGAGGACTTGTAGCTGATATTTTAGCTGACTTATAAAAACCAGTGGAAGATGGTGGTACTGGCTTTTTGGGGACAGAAGAAGGAGGTGGTGGTGGAGGTGGAGGAGGAAGAAGTTGAGAGTTAAGTTTTTTTGTCGAGGATATTGGAGGCACTGATGGTAAGAGTGGCTGTCCACCTGGATGATCTGGACGTTTTGGGGGTGCAGGTGGAATTGAATTGGGCCGTTTTACTACAGTTCTTCTTGACAGACTAGAGTTGGTTGAAGGACAGGCACTTGAACTACTGCCTGTTGGAGAAGAAGAGAGAGAAGGCTTTAATTCATCACTAGAACTGCTATTTTGTTCAAGGCCATCTGATTGCGTGTTTGATGGAGAATGGGTTGGAGCTAGTTTTGAATCCAGCATGTTTTCAATCTGCTTGGCTGGACACAAATTTATTGTTTCATACTCATCATCATCATCATCAGCAGCAGCAGCATTATCATCATCCTCTTCTTTTTCTTCTGGTACTTTATTAAATCCAACACTAGAATCTGTTTCAATCTGCAAAAATTGGAAATTTTTTTAACTTGTGAATCATAAAAATATACAAATTTTTATCAAACTGAATTTTCCTATAAGTACTAATATAAACAAAAATAAATTAATCCTATTTGACTGTTTGTAGAGGTAAAGCATAAAAAAAACGAAAGAATAATTGAGATCACACATTCTTAAAAAGCTGAGTAAATTAACTTTTTTTTTTTTTTTAATCATATCACCCCAAGCAAGGCGGTAATGCCACTGATGTGCAGGGGGCTACGTAAGGGTAAAAAGAATGGAAAAGAGAAAGCCGGAAACCACATCCTAAACAGGAAACAAGGGATGAGCCTCTTCACCTGTTCAATAAATGTGGGTGGAGTGTGAACCGGGTGATAGTTTAGTCTATCTACTCCAATTGAAAAAAAATAATAAAAAAGGAAAAGAGTGAAAAGATTGGAAAAGAGTAGAAAGGTTGGAAGAGAGAAAGCCGGAAACCACATCCTAAACAGGGAACAAGGATTGAGCCTCTTCACCTGTTCAATAGACGTGGGTGGAGTGTGAACCGGGCGATAGTTTAGTCTATCTACTCCAATTGAAAAAAAAAAAGAAAAGAGTGGAAAGGTTGGAAGAGAGAAAGCCGGAAACCACATCCTAAACAGGGAACAAGGATTGAGCCTCTTCACCTGTTCAATAGACGTGGGTGGAGTGTGAACCGGGTGATAGTTTAGTCTATCTACTCCAATTGAAAAAAAAAAAAGAAAAGAGTGGAAAGGTTGGAAGAGAGAAAGCCGGAAACCACATCCTAAACAGGGAACAAGGATTGAGCCTCTTCACCTGTTCAATAGACGTGGGTGGAGTGTGAACCGGGCGATAGTTTAGTCTATCTACTCCAATTGAAAAAAAAAAAGAAAAGAGTGGAAAGGTTGGAAGAGAGAAAGCCGGAAACCACATCCTAAACAGGGAACAAGGATTGAGCCTCTTCACCTGTTCAATAGACGTGGGTGGAGTGTGAACCGGGTGATAGTTTAGTCTATCTACTCCAATTGAAAAAAAAAAAGAACTTAATTTTAATAAATTTTCATTACAAGAGGGACAAACTACACAATCAACAAATCCAACAAATAATACAAGAAGTAATCCTACTGTGAAATACCCTACAGAAGATACCCAAGTAGGTTATGAAAAATGCCTGAATATTTAAAAGATTATGTTGTCAAGAATTTGGATGATGTAGTAAATCTGACTATAGATTATTGCTGGTTGGTAAAATATATTCCTAATACTTATCATAAAGCTATTACTTCAAATGACTCTACAAAAAGGGACAAGGCCATGAAAAAAGAAATAAAAGCAAATGAGCAATACATGTGAACTGACTAAACTCCCAGCTAGTGAAAATGCCATGGAAAATTGATGGGTTTACATTATTAAAACTAATAACACTATGAACAGTTCAAAGCTTGGTTTGCTGTGAAAGGTTACTTGTTAAAAGCTGAAATATATTATAATGAAACTTTATGCTATTAGCATTTCAATATAATTTATTTGTCCACCAAATGTATGTACGCATATTTAAATGCTCAGATTGATGGCAAAATATATGTCCAGCAGCCTGAAGGCTATTCTGTTACCAGTAAGAACTTGTATGGCAACTAAAAAGTTATTATAAGGTCTTAAAACAGGTGAAATAAAGCAGCTACATACATATTTAATTAATCAAGGTTTAATGATATGATTCTTAGCAGGCTCTGGCATTTACACAAAAAACACTTCAAATACAATAATGATTGTAATTGTTTGGGTTGATGTTATATTCATTAGTGCAAATTGCAAAAACACATTTAAATGAACAATTAAAATGACTGATCTTGGAAAGCTTTCTTCATTTCCAGGTATATGTTATGTACGTATCTATGGACAGTAATGAGTATGTCTTGATCTTTATATAATATGTTGGACACTGTTGAGAGAGTGGTGTGTTCTTAGTGACTAGAAGTTTTCTGCTAGCAGTAGCTATTGACTTCCACAACTGAGGAAAATGGCACAGCTCTGTGTGGGATGGGTCCTGATAATTGTTCACCTATCTATGTATAGGACTATAAAGCTAACTTTCCCCATGGGTGTCGACGGTATTGTCATGAATTGATGAATTACATCTGAAATTGGCACTGGCAGTCTAGGATAATTTGTCCGGGTACTGACACCTGCAGATTTCCGTCTAGTATGTGTTGGAGCAGAAAGGCAGTTCTACAAACAAGAAACTGTGAGAAAAGAAACTCTCAGTATAACTTACAGCTACATCTGGCCAGCTCAACTGTAAATTGAGATCTTGATGCCAGTCTAGTACTGCACTTAAATAATAGGGTATTACAAACTTTGTCAATTCAATTCTGCCACTTACATTTAACCATGGCCACTTTACAGGTTATCAGCCCAGGAATAGACTGTTTCAACAGTGACAAATCAAAATATGAACTATTAGAGGTAAAACTTTTAGACGACATAATAATCTAAACTTTACATGAAACAATCTTGGCACCATTTGATTTTCCTGATGACAAAGAGAACTTCAAGAAAATGCAAATGTGTTTGTCAAATTAATCCAATTTCTCGATTGAAGTCTCATATTATGAAAAAAGCACTGCGAATTTTGAGAGAGTTCTGTTTATCAAAAGTAAAACCAAAAATATTTATACTGAATTAACCTCCCTAAGAAAAACAAATGCTAAAAGTATTACTGATTATACTATTAATGCTGAAAATGCTACAATTTCATTAAAATCCTCTGGGGAAGTAATTAGTGATGGCTTGCTAATAGCCATGATCCTAAAATGCCTTCCATCCAAATTTAAACCATTTACAACTGTTATTACTCAGAAAGACAAACTAATAATTTAGTAAATTTAAAGTAGCATTGTGAAGCTTCAAAGAAACTGAGAATGATTGAGGAGAATAACAATGAAAATACCATAATGGCTCTCAGAACGCAAAGTCCAAGATTGAAGTCACATACTAATAATATTCCTACCTGCTTTACATGTGGTAAATTAGTCAGTTAAGTGCCATACATGATACACACCTGGCCAATCATGTTCCAAAAGAGACATGACTGACTGGGCAGAAGATTTTACTGCAGTAGGTTGCTATTACTTTCTGCGGTAGACTAGTTGTCAACCAAGGCAACCGATCTGTCCTGCTATTTAACCTATAGCTGAGAAGCCACAGATTAATACCTTTCCCAAGAGTATTTGCACTTAAGTGATTGCAATGAATTCAGCTGGAATTTGAACTCAGCTCTCTAATTTGTAAGTGATAAACCAGGACATAAAAGCCCTGACTGCCAAAGTAAAATTCAGAATTATCCAGTAAATAATTCTAAAAATACTCAAAATTATATAATTCCAATCTACTGAACAAAAATATTATCTGCCATGCTTGTCGCAAACCTGGACATAAAGAAACTAAAAGAAAGGCTTATTTTGTAAAATAAATGTTGAACCATTTTCGGAAAACTCATTTCTGTTTATAATTGAACTAGATACCCTTTCCAACAAAAACACCTTACTTGTTGGTTGTGGAGTCACAACTTATGTCATTACTGACAAATCCAAAGTCATTAGTTTTGATAATGATTTTAATCCAGAAAAAGAATCATATTGAACTGAGAGCAAAACAAGTAATGTTGCCCTAAAAAAAAAGGAAATGCTCATGTTACTGTAACTTCAATCCATTTTTTCACTGAATTTTTGTGTGGTATGTAAAAATATATTTCCAAGTTATAAAAGCAACTTTTATCATCAGTTTGTGAACTTCAAAAATTGGGTTCTATAGCGTTGGTTGGCAACTGGTCTATCACAGAAAATAATGGCAACCTCCTGTAGGAAAATCTTCTGCCTTGTCAGTCATATCTCAAGCGTGTATCACATATGGCAGTTAACTGACTGAATGAATTCTATCTTCTATAAATTATGCATTGGTTGAAATAATTGGTATTTTTTGAGAAAATCCTTACCAATGGAATTTCTTCAAGATAAGATGAAGGTGCCCATCCAAATTCATTGCCTAGTTTGATGTAATACCAGCCACTGTCTGTCTTTTGTTGCACCTACAAAGAGAAGACAATTATAAAATGATATGATTAGCAAAGAACAGGAAAGTAATATTTCCTTTTGTCTGAAATCGTAAAGTGATCATTAAGAATCTAAATCTCAAAGCAGCAAAGTTCTTTGTTAAGAAATCAAGAATTTCTAAAACTCAGATGTTTTTGTTATTTAATAACTTCCACTAAAAGAGCTTAAATAAAACTAAAAACCATTCTTCAATAGAAATAATTCTAATCTACAGGTAACTACTTCTAGACAACACTTTGTTGTATCATAATAAAGAATAGGTTTCAATTTTCATTTTTTAATCATTTCACCCCAAGCAGCAAAACAATAAAGCCACTAAGACAATGGGTTACTAAGTTTGAAAGAATCCGAGAAAAAGAAAAAAGAAAAAATTATTAAGATGAGAGAACAATAAAAGAACACAAATTAAAAAGACAGAATATAGTGGTTGAAAGTACACTTGAATTTTTGAAGATCTAACTTGAGTAGAAAGCAAGAAGCAAAAAGAGAGTTCCATAAGTGAGAATTGCACAAGAGGTAACTGTCATCATAGAATTAAGGAATTACATCTAGCCATTTCAACTGTAAAAAATGAGATCTTAGTGCCAATCTTATAGTAAGCATAAATTCTTGAAGTCTAAGTATCAAAGAGGAAAGCTCATGAGAAAAATTACCATGAAAATATTTATGAAAAAGGCACAGGGAGGCTACATTACAACTATGGGAAAGTGAGTGAAGCTGAAGTGTCAGGTTAGAACCAATAACATTGCAGATTCTTTGAGTTTTATCAAGAATCTCTAAATATATTAATATTGTAAACATCTGATTATTTAAAATGTTTTAATTTTATGATCTCTTATGTGTAATATTTCAAAATTGTATAAATCCTTGAACCTCTAATCTCTCTTTATATATTTTTAGCCATTCCTTTAATGCTTTTTATTGTTTTCTCTCTCTTAAATAGTGTTTTCTTTTTTCATTCTTTCACACTCAGTATCCCTTTGTATCTTAGTGGCTTTATTGCCTTGCTTGGGATGAAATTATTAAGAAAAAGACTGTCCCTGTTATGACCACCTTAATTCTTTCAGACATGTCTTGGATTTCATTAAACTGAAGTAATATTCTTTATCAAAATGATTCCAGCTTTCTTGAATAGCAGTTACTGGATCTTTGTATACTTTTTTAAAAACTTCTACCATAAATATCATTTAGATTTACATCTGGACTGTTTGCTGGTCATACTACTGATTATTTATGACTTTCTTCAAAAAAAGCTTTAATTTCTTATGGTCTGTGAAAAGATTAATTATCATCCTGAAAAATAATCTTGAGCAAACTAATTTTGTATCAGTGGAATGAGAAAATTATCCAGGTTTTCAATAGACACATGTCTTGGTTGTTGAGATAATGATTGGTTTTTTAATGAAATATTTTGAAGGACTCTGGAAATTTACGTTTTTTTCTTCAATCAGTTATCATTATATAAACATATTTGAACAGCAACAGACTAAAATTCCAGCATCATCATCACCTTGGACAATGTAGATTCTTGATTCATCATTAAATATCACTTTCATACAATCAACATGATTGTTTCTCTTTAGTCCACATTAATAATATTTTCTTTTGTTTGTTTCTTAGTGCTGGTTTTCATTTGGCTTTTCTGCATATAAATCTCATTTCATTCAGCTGCTTTTTAAAAATTCTGTCAAACATTTTTCCTGTTTCAACCCAATTTGTTTTATTGTAAATTTTCTATTTTCAAGGAATATTGCCTTGCTTGAGATGAAATGATTAAAAAAAAGGTTGTTTCTCCTGCTATTTTGATGTCTTTCATAGTCAACTAATATATTTTCCTTTTAAAACCATCTTATTTCTTTTATATTTACACTAAATTTTAGACACAGCTGATGAAGAACAACAAATGTCTTTCACCCCTCTACTATGCACTGTTTTCTTTAATGAGTTTTGATTCTTTCCATTGTTTCAATTGACAATATTTTTTTTTTTTTACTGCAGACATGTTTTCTTTCAATTAGGTATGCCTAATCACTTGTTAAGGTCTGAAAGAATTCTCTTAACTGATTTGTATATCTAGGCTTATTGCTTTAAAAATGCAAACTACAAGATCATTCTATTTTTTCAACTTTAGGTTATTCCCTATTTTCCTCTGCATAGCTTTGAAAAAAAAATATACCATTACTTTAAATAATTTAACCTAGTTTGTTTAAAGTACATTTTATGAAGTCAGAATATTCAGCTATTAAAAAAATTTTTGTGTCTTATATGTTATGAGTTTACTAAATAAAAAACCTAAATGAATATCTCAGTGTTCTAATTTTATCATTTTTGCCAATCTTTATGAATATATAAATTTTCTCTGCCTTTCATCATGCCAACAGCAACTTGCTAATTTCTGCTACTTTCTTTTATTCTTTAAGATGAATCAATGCTTTATCCCTTGCAAAGAGACAGGAATTAGGTTTGACAGAAATTACAGGTATTTAGATATGAATTAGTAAAAAACATTTTGTCTGGAGAAATTTACCAAGACAAATATCAAATGAGTTCTTCAACTTAAAATTCCTTTTTAAGTTAAAAACATCTATTTTATGCAGGTTTTCTTTTAATGATCACATTGTCTTTTAATTTTTCCCATTTCTTTTAGATCTACTTTTAACATCCATAAGAAATCTGAATGGGAAAGGAAAACATGTAACCTAAGTTTTCATAGAAGCTGAAAACTTATAACATTTTCAAAACAAACATTAAAAAAACATACAGAGGAATCTGTTTATTATAATATTGATTAATATTAATTAATATAGTATAATATGCATTGAATGTTGCTATCATGTCTGATCTGGTGTTTCTGCTATGTATTTAGAAATTCTTAATAAAATACAAAGAAAAATCTGACCTGCATCTCAGTTGAAGTCACTTTCCCACTGCCATAACAATTTCTCTTTTCTATATTTTCATAGTGATTGTTCTGATGAGCTTTCCTCTTTGGCACATAGACTTTATGAAGACTAGATTGGGAGTAAGATCTCATCAAATTTACAATTGAAATGGCTAGATATAATCATAAGCTCTATGCTAACATTTTTTTCTCTCACTTGTGGAATACTCTTCAAATTTCAATTGTGATTTTCAAAAAATTTTAATTTTTCAACTGAACTGTTATTTCAAATCAGTCAGTCCCAAATATTTTAAAATGTATTCAAAATGATTTAAAAATCAATAATTTCGAATCAATAAAGCTTGTGTTAATTTTTTATTAATGTGAAATTGCTTATAGCAATGAATTTAAAATGTAAACAACTACATGTTCTTAAGTCTTTGTTCAATGTTATTGGTATATGAAAGATCCTGTCCCAAAATGAGTGCAAAAATTCTGTATTATCATTCATTTTCAACTTGTATTTCTTTCATCTTAATTTCCATTACTTTTTAATCACAAATTTTACAATGCTGTTCTATTAGTGAACAGTAAGGATTAAAAATAAAAAATAAGCCTTCAATTTGATGGTCAGAGCTATAAGAAAAAAAAAAGGGTGTTGAAATTAAGATAAAAAAATTACAAAAATTAATCTCATAAGAATAGGTCAATATATATTAGGTGTATTTTGATTTGAAATTTTTACAAAATAATGTTCAATCTATGCAGAATCATTGGCAAGAAGAGAAATTATTTTGAAAAAGAAATATTTGTTGTTTAAAATAAATGATTTTTTAATCATTAGGCTACCAATTGAAGTGTATGTGTATATATATGTAGATTTTCATCTTTGTCATTTCACCTGAAAGGTTCATTGAATATTGTTATACATACCTCTACTTCTTGTCCTGCAGAGAAGCTGATACCATCACCCACACTGTCTATGTACTCAGCACAGGTGATAAACTTTGTCCTTTTCTCTTCTGCATTCAGTAGCGTGCGACTTTTTTCTATCTGTTAGAGACAAAACAAGAGTACCAGTTACAATTTCTACCTGACTGCACTTCAACTATATGTGATTGATAGATTGGTTTTTATGCATTAGTAGATCTCATACATCTTCACACAATATCTAGTGGAGTGGGGTGTTGTAATGTTTACAAAATAAACTTACAAACCATTTTATCCTCAACCTTTTATCCTTACTACTTTGGCCCAATGACAGTCAAAGATAATCATTTGCTATATATCAGGAACAGTTTCTGTACTACATTGTCCTAAAACTATCCTAAAAGAAAAAAAAAATTGAAAAACAAAAAAAAGTTCCTAAAATCAAAATGTTATTTTTTAACATTTTAGTAGTATAATAAAAAACCATTCAAATGTTTAGAAAATAAATAAAAAATGCTAATATATATTAACTGTGTGATAAATAAGCTGCCACTATGGTTTATGTTGTGTCACTGAGTGTACTTATTTGTGTCAAATAAGAACAAACGCACAATTTGAATACTTATTACATTTTATTCATTAGTGGATAAGAATAGATGTAGATGACCAGTGTATGACACTTTCATTTAAGTGTCAAAAAGTTGACTGGCGAAATTAATTAAATGAAAATTAATTAAATAATAATTAACTAAATCATTATAAGAATTATTTTATTAAACCATTATGAAAATAAGTTCATTCTGGATATTCAACATTTTTAAGAAACAGGTGCAGTAAACCGAGGTCATTAAGTATAAAGATATCTAGACCCAAGCGGAAGGCTGACCTATAAACTGTCACTAAAACAAAACACTCTGCAGGTGTAATGGCATGTCAAAAATTACTTCAATTTCAAAATATAAACATATTTTGAGCGTGGCAAACAGGTGGGTTGCTTCACCTGGGGATTGAGTGCAAGTATGGTAATAAATCATTGATCAACCAACCACAGGGCCTGCTTCTTGTTAGCCCACCTTGATGACTGCAACTAATTGGCTGATTATCTAAACGAATCGGATGCAACCCAGGGGGGTTGTTACGACAATAGCCATTGGCCGGTGATCCCTATTGGCTGACCAACCAGGAGCTAATTATTCGGGATTCGGGCCTATAAATAGAGAACACCCAGAGCAAAAAATTGAGTCAGTCATTCTTCGCTACCCAGAACCGAATCTGTTGCCACTGCATACTCCATCAATGACACTGCCTAATTGCAGTTAAGATTTCTTTGAGTTAAAGAAACTTTTTCCGCCAGTCAACTACATTCACCCCCTCACTTCACGGTGTTAGTTTTAACTTGTTAGAAATTATTGTATACCAGTGTAAATAAATGTTTGTTACTGTTTATAACAAACGCTTTTCTTCATTTCTTTGATAGTGTGGCAACTATTCTTCTACTCGATGCCAAATTCAACACTCCATCGACTGAATTGTATCCATCCCCCCTTTCACAGATCTTAAGAAACAACGTGGGTGCGGATGGGATCAGAGAACATCCAGTCTGAAACATGTGGTAATCACGAAACCATCGGCCAACCCGGTATCGTGAACATATAGTACCACAAGCGAATTACTGGCCGATATGTACATATGATAATGGGTGAGTCCCATCTTGAAATACTCCTTCTCTTTTCCTAGATATTGTGCTCAAGGGGCATAACTTAGTTTCCATCTAGAGACGAGTTAGCTCCCTTGTTATAATTCCTATCCTAACACTTCCTCTGAAAGCGTGATATTTGTAGGATGTTTGACGAGATGTGGTTAGTTTTCACCTACAATTTGTCCTCCTTGTCGCACCTTTCTCTTGAGTCTTTGGTTGCTTACTGGGTTTCACTCGGAATGACAGTGTCATTTGATTTGGTTTCTGCAGGCCAAGAAGGGTGTAATTGATTTGCATGTTTAATCAAGATAGATGAAGGCACATCAACATTATTGATGAAATTTCCAGTGAAATACAATCATACTGTACACTCTTCTGTTTCATTATGGTAATCCTTGGCAAATACATGTTAATCTGGTTCAAATAAATGTGGCACTGATAAATGACAATGGTTGAATTGTTTTTCCATTATGTTGTTTCTTTTGTAAGAACAATTTGGAACCTAGTGAATGGTATCCACCGTTAAGTGTATTTTCCTGTTCATCAGGACCTCTGCAGATGAATTACCATTTGGTGTGTTTGGATTTGGAGTAGCTCTGTAGGTACTTAGAAATATCTTAATGATTTCTTAGGTTGTTCTCTCCCCTTTTAATTTTAAGAGTGCTCTCTTAAAGGTTTTCACAGAGTGATTGTGGTTAGAACAGTGGGGATCTGATGTGCTAAAAACAGCTCCAAGAATTGGTTGCGTGAAATGTTGAGGAAAGAGTTTTTGTACCTTCTGGTGGGATAACTTTCCTCATGCCATGATTGATATTGATTGTCAAATTAAACAAAAGAAAAAATTTCAATTAATTTGACTTTAAAAAAATGTGGGAGATTTTTGCCTTCTTTTGAAACTAAAAATTTTCTTAGTGTAAATTAGAAAGGGTGTAAACTTAAATTAAAAAGTATAAACTTTTTGTGATTGAATCCATGTTCCTTTTCTAAACAACTGTGACACTTTTCTTCCTTATATCTGATGGTAATCCCTTTCTTTGAGTCATCAGAAGTTTGTTATCCTGCTGTAATAGATGCACAAAAGGAAAATTTTGTGCAACATTTATATTGTACCTCTTTACTTGTGTATTAAATGTTTTTCTTTTAAAATTTTATGCAGTGGTTGAGTTTTGTTTTGTTTATTGCACCTATTTTGATCTCAAGGATGAGAGAAGCATGTGTTCTCTTTTTCGTTTCTTTTCCTACCAATGAGGTTTTTGTGATTGGCACAAGAATTTAGATTTCGTGGGGAATTAGAATTTTTACATTTTCTACAAAAGGATGAATGTGGTCTTTGTGAAATTATTTTTTTTAAAATTATTATATATAACAGAAAAATTAAGAATTAATGATATCACTTTAATATTTTAAATGGGGCATTTGAAATTGTTATGTTAATAATGCTGTGATAATGTCTGACAGTATTAACAGTGGGTAAAAAAAATAGATTAAAAGATAGTGTTGGTGGCGGTTTTAAAAAAATAAAAAAATAAACTCACTGATTTCTGACGAGGTGGAGGGAGTATAGTATGAGATGTATTGCCATAAATAGAATTTATATGGGAATAATGGCTCTCCTCAAGATCTTCATAGTTATCACTCTCATTGATGCTGACATTGTTCAAACCTGTAGAGATCTCTGCCTTGGAGTTTAGTCTCTGAGAAACTGTCATTGGTGAGTCTGCAGTTGTACCACTTCCTTTGAGCAACTTACTCACATCAGACAAATTACTGACAATTTCAACTGGGATATTTTCAGAGCAAGGTGAAAAAGAATTTGCTACCTTCAGGCAGGTTGCAGGAGCCCATCCTATTTTTCCTTTATAACTGGAAAAAAAAATTTCAAAACTGACAATGAATGCTTAAAAATATTTTGAGTAAGGAAATAAAAATCCTGTTTTCTGTTGTTCTATATCAGCGTTTCTCAACCTAAGGTTCTGAAAAAGGTCCCTAAGAATTTCACGAGAACAAGTGAGATAAACTAATGCACTTTTGATTTTTTTATTTAATTTCATATATGTAATATTACTAAACATGCACAATATATTCTTAGTTATTGCAATATTGTAATATATACATCATCCCATCTAATCTATTTAGCATTATCAAAAATATTGATAAAGTATTAATTTTTCTTTAAACCAGTTATTCAAAAATGTTGTAATGGAATATTGTGCTACTCTTTTGGTACAGTAGGATGATTGAGTTATATGAGAGTCATAGTTACTGATTAGTGAGGAGTGTATATGATAGTGTGTATTGCAGTAGACTACTCTCTCAGTGACACTCTCATGCAGAATAATTTGCTCTACGACATCCATATTTGGTAGTTTACCAGTTGGGTGCACACTTCGTTATTGTACCTTTCTCAAGGATATAGCATTTGTGGCAACGAGGATTTAAAGAACTCAAGCAGGTAGTTGCCAAATACATTACAAAGTGACAAAGATTCAAAGATTTTCTAACAACTCAATCAGGTACTTGTTGCCAAGTACAACAGAGCAACCAAGTATTCAAAGTAAAAAAAAAAATTTCAAAAAAAAATTTACAGCATTTGGTATGTAACAATAAAACTTGACAAAAGCGTGTTTGAAACGGAAGGAAAACTTAGGCAAATATTTTTTCTAGGCAAATGCGACAGTGTTGATGAACACAGATAGAAAGGCATCAGTGCAACATTTTTTCAGAGATTCAAATATTGTAGATTAAACACAAATTGAAACAGTTGCAAACGACACCCTGAATCATCAACACATTGTTGTTTTTGATCAACTGACAAAATGTTCATGCAAAATGGTGAATATGCTGCCTTCTGATATGTTCAACTCCTCTGCTATTGCACACAACTTCAATTAAAGATCGGCTAAAACAAGTTTGTGGATTTATTTGGTGTTTTCCAAAACAATTGCTGATTTTGGGAAACCTAAGCATTCAACATCATTTGTGCATGTATGATTGTGTTTGAAATCAGCATACCACCTCTTAACCATTGTTTCTGACAAAGCAGAGTCTGAATAACACTTATCAAGTCATTGCTTTGCTTGAACAGTATTTTTCTCCATCAGAAAGCAATTATTGTAGTGTACTTGGGTCAATGATTGTGGCTAGCTCAATTAAAGTTTCACACAGTTGATGACCAGCCTTCCCTATACCCATTTTAATCCTTGTGCTGCATTTGTACCATTTTCTGCAATAAAAATAATGGTGTATATGGTAGTGTGTATTGCATTAGACTAATCTCTCAGTGATACTCTTATACAGAGTAATCAAGTTTGCTCTACAACATCTGTATTTGGTAGTTTACCACTTAGGTGCACAATTCGTTATTGTACCTTTCTCAAGGATACAACAAAAATATATACTTTGATATCAACCATTTGAACTATGATGAAAATAAAATGAGAAAAATATGGTTTATAGTTTTGCTTTTGCTCAGAGGTTTCTTGAGACATGTAATTTATTTTAAAGGTTATGCAAGGTTAAAAAAAGTTGAGAAATGCTGGTCTATACTGAATAGATATGTAGAATGGAAACAAGAATTTTAATTGAAGTTTTAAAAAAAACAAATTGGATGAAAAAAAATACATTTCTTTAATAGAAAATATAAAAGTGAACAAAAATTCAAGTTAGAATATCAAGAGATACCCAAAAGAGAAACTATCAAAAATGAAAATATTTAGAACTTCCTCAAACTAATCACTTTTAAACATTCAGTATATATTATTTTTAAAATTCTGCTGCTGCAGGCATACTTATACCACTTTACAAAGCCTACATGTTACAGAAATTAATGAAGATTAACGAAAATTGGGTATAAACAACCGACAATTTGAAATTATTTGTTTGAACATTATTTTTGTATCGATACTCGTATTTAAGTAGATATTCTGTTTTTAATTTAACAGTATTATATATTTATATCTATTGGCCTGATTATTTACAATAAATTTTTCTTATGAAAATGTGTGTTATTTGGCAGGATTTGAACCTGCAACCCCTTTCCACATAGGGGAAGCTACCATGTGATCTAGCACGTCTTAGACCTCTAAACCACGAATGACCATTAGTCTAAACAAAGATTTAATCAAGCCTATATAACACAGTTTCTGATTACTCTTGGGAAAGGTATTACCTTGTCTCTTCTCCCTTTAGCTATGGGTTAAGTAGCAGAACATATTGGCTTCTATAGCCTTGGTTAGCAACCAATCTAGTGCAGAAAGTAATGGCAACCTACTGAAAAAAAATATTCTGCCCAGTCAGTCATGTCTCTTTTGAGACATGATCACTCAAGCATGTATCATGTATGGCACTTAACTGAGTAGATTCTAAAAAAAACATTGTCTGTCAACTGTTTTGTTTAGTTTTAGCAACATGGAGAACCATACAATTGTTTTTCCATTTTAAAATCACTTTAACTATTCTTCCAAAAAGCTATCAACAAATATCTGCTTCAAGCAACATTTAAACTAAGATCATTCTGAAATTTGAACTGTTTCATTTCATGAAAGAATTTATAATATCCAAGTTTTAAATGTTTACCTTTTCTGTTACATTTTTTTTTTAAATCTGTTTCTTCATATCACTCTATGTAAAAGAAACAGTTTGATGACTCTTCAACAGTGAAAAAAAGAAATCTGCATGCTCAACCTATGAAAACTAATGAACCTTTTTGTAGTTTATCAAATTGCTTTATATTTAAGAAAAAAAAACTTTCCATCTACCAGAAGAAAAAAAACATGAGAAAATGTCACTTACCGAACCCACCACCACCCATCCAAACTTTTTTGAAGAACTTCTACCTCAGCCCCAATATTAAGAGTGTGATCATCTGGTGTTTCTGCTGTGTAACTCTGAGTACAAATGTATTTCTCACCTGAAACAATAGATAATTTATTTCATTAATATCTCCAAAACCACATATACAACCTGCTTATGAGTTCTAGCTATTTAAAAATTGTTTTTATAGGCAGTTGTAGATAGTTGGAATTTAACAATGTATATAAAGTTTGTAGATGTATAAGTAGGTAGTTGAAAAAGAAAACTCTGCTACAAGGAATGTATACTGGGTGAGTGCATTGGCTGGGTGAATAACTTAATTTTCTTGGATAAAAGATCTTACCATTACAAGTGAACATTTGCTCTTCCTCTTGGCCATCAGTCTTTTGAAGGAAAGTTCCTGGAGCATAACCTTCCTCATATTCTGTGTTTACTAACCACCAGCCTGAGATCAAAAAGGTAAAATAAAAAAATAAGACATAAAACAGAAAATTTCCTTTGTTCCACAATATCTGAAATCATTCCTCTCTAAAGTCACTCAAATTCTTTCATATTCCAAAAGAGAAATTAAAATCAGATATATACAATTCCTTGATATCTAAAAATGTTCAACTTTCATCTTCTTGATCTAAAAATTATGCAATTTTATATGCTATCATAAATTTAAAACCAGTAAAGCATGAATCAATCCACTCTACTAATTCTACTAACATGTCTAAATCAAGATACAGAAGAAATGTGTTTTTTATTGCTTTCAGTACAGAACAGAAATTGATTTATTTTGTTCTAACAGGACTGGCAGAAGGCTACAGATTTGTTTTTAGAGAAAAAGCAGTGGTAAGCAACAGTCATATTTGGCAATCAAAGTATAGTCTTTGAACAGATACAAACTATTTTGCTAAAGGCAAACCAATCACAAATGTGTCTATGGTTGTGTCAAAAAGTAAAGCCATAAAAAATTATAGAATTAGAAAGAAGTGCAAATAGTGCAAAGAAAACTGCAAATTAACAAGATAATTAACAAGGTAGAAATTCACTAAGATGTACTTATCTACCCAATATAAAAGCAAAAAGCCGCTGTACTGACAGAACAATTCAAGGTTAAGTGAGTCATTGACCAATTAACTCTAATGAGATAATTATACTAGTAAACTTAGAACTCTGTAAAAAAAAAAAAAAAAAAAAAACGCACTTGTCTCATTTCTTGCATATGTAATATTAGAATGTTAGGTTCTATAAAAAAAAATTTCAGATGATAAATTTCTCACTTGTTAATTGATATGGGTAAAAAGAAAAGGTAAAGGTGTATGAAAATGTTTTTCTATAAAAGAATGTATCTCCTCAGATATAGGCATTATTTTTCTTCTTTTTTTTTTCTGGGGTGTAAAAAAATGTATGACTTGAATTATATCAAGTTGCCATTAACTATCAAATTTTCAAGATATATTTACATTGAATATAAGTTTCTGCTGGACATAAAATGAGGGATCTGTTTCCTATTGTTAAGTAATAAACTGTTTCCCACCAAAATTATTACTTTCTGTCAGATTTTATTATGCAAGTCAATGTTTTCACAATAGCATTGGTTTTAACTAATCAGTGTTGGCAAAATTTTCAGCATATATATTCATATGAAATGACATATTTCAAGCTTTGTGCTATGGCTTCATGCATAACTTCTGGTTGAAGTCGATTAAATGCAATCCTAAAGAAATATATGTTGACCAATAAGAAATGAGTGTGCGTCATAATCAACAACTTAATAGGAACATCTTTCATCTTTGCTAACAATATAAATAAACCCCTGTCTAAAAGAAAAAAAAATAGGAAGGAAAGATTCCAACAGGAGACACACAGAGAAGACAGAGGCAAACACTTACAACTACATCAAAGGCATCTTAGCTTCAAGAATCACAACC
The DNA here is from genome assembly GCA_037127315.1 of Ascarosepion bandense. NCBI lineage: Eukaryota > Metazoa > Mollusca > Cephalopoda > Sepiida > Sepiidae > Ascarosepion > Ascarosepion bandense. The sequence goes on along the minus strand of JBBBDQ010001294.1, from coordinate 5,005,733 downwards.
ACTCCACACACCTTTCTTGCCATTTCTCCACTCTTTATTTCGTTTACCTTCTACCTCCTTTTCTTATTCTCCAGACTTATTACCCAAACGAAACTAGCATCTCTCAGATACACTTAAGTACTTTTACAAACTCTTGTATTCATTGAAATGTAACAAAAAAAAAAAAAAAAAAAAAAAAAAATGAAAACAATCTGACTTAAATACCAATCGTGTGCCATCTATAAACATTACTATTTTTGTACAATACAAAACTATTTAATAATGTTTATATAAATTATTATTGCTATACTCCAGGCTTGATTGTTATTAAGATGTAGTTTATTATATTTATTTACTCATTTGTACATCCCTTATAGTGGACAAATCCTAACAAGGCCCAAATCAAGCCCCACAAATAATTCACTATAGGTTCTTAGAAGACAAAATGTGTTCTTGTGAAACAAAATTATTCATGAAATCTAATAATCACAGTTAGGCAGAATACAGATTTCACAACTGTTGCTCACATATATAAGTAAATTATTTTCTTAATTTATAGCTTAAAACCCTCTTTGTGTAATGAAATTCGTATATAGGTATAAAACAAATTGCACCTCTAAAACTCTGGTATCTAATTTAGTGACCATGTCACTGAGCTATCAACATTGGTGACTCAGAGTAAAACAAAGTGAGATGAAAACACCAGTCAATATTGTTTATTTTTTGTCTAAGTACAGAAGGAAAAAAAAATCAAACCAGGAATTTTATTTAGACTGTCAGTTTAAACAAGACAAACCTATTTGCCTCTTACACAGCCAACTCTTGGTCTGATAACAAAATACTACTCTCTAGAAATGTTTAAAACCTATTTTAAAAAAAAACAAAACATTTTCAAATATTTTATCATGTAATATAAGAATATTACTATAATATATAATGATACAATTTCATTAACAGTGAAAGTTTGCAAAATTTTGTTCAATGAGGTACATTTTATTGATGGATAAAAAGTTGCAGAGCAATTGCTCCAGTATTTAATTTATTTACGTTTTTTGTTTGAGTAGTAGTATTTTCTATTGTCTTTTGTTGTAGACAAAGTAACTGAAAACTTGGGACTGTATTGTCACAGTTATTTTTTTTTTAATTTATCACAAATGTATGTCTTAAAAATACAAAGTTCATTTGCTGTAAGAATTTTTATAATCAACTTTTAGCATAAACTTCATGTTACAATTTGACAGAACAAATAAAAAGTAAGTACTAAATAATATCGCAGTATTATCAGTGTAACTTGTTCTGAAATTTCACTCCAAAATATCATTACAAATTTAATTGAACACCTATTTTGTGAATTTGTATAAAACTTTACTAAATTTTTAAAATTAATTATTTTAATTAAATATTTAACTTGTTTCTTCTTGTATCTGGATATTCCTAAAACAAAAATAAAATGAATACTTATTAAAAAATCTGATACAAGTTGTTGAAAGTAAAAATTTGCAGCTTTTTTAAGAGTAATTTTGATTATATCACTATTTAATGATTTTCTACCATTAAAATTAAAATCTTTTAAAACTAACTTTGTTGTAATTTTTCAATATTTTTTTCATTAAGATAATGTAATAGGATTCAATATTTTGGGGTGATTCTTCAGCATTTTTTTTTTTTTTAGCTTTCATGGTGGATAAAATTCATGTTCAAAACATTATTTACAGTGATTAATGCAAAACTTATTTTTATTAATATGTAACTTAGTTGCGTTTATACAAAAATTCTCTGAATCTTAAAATCTATTTTAATAAGAAATTACAATGAGAAGGAATAGAATTAAATTATATGGTCAGAAAGAGAGAACATGTTTAGATTTAGATTTTTATTTCATTCTTATGATGAAATTCAATGATGCTGCTTCAATTATTTTATGTAATGTTTTTAAATCTTTTCAATAATTTACATCTACAAATATATTCATTGAATTTTTAACACTTATTTTTCTTAATCAGATTTATAAGCTATAAGTAAAATTTTATCATTTTTCATATTATTGTTGAATATTAAAATATTGTATATATTATAATTTCCTGAATAAGGAGTTATCATTATTCATGTTCTGACTACTGTCTCATCTTTGTTGTTATCCCATTTTGACCATCTGGCCTTCTTTAGATGTCTGTTGATCTGGTTAACCTTCAGGGAAATTCAAGCTGAACCCTTTATTTAACCTATGGGGATAGATTGTTCTTGTTCCACTGCCCATGTCTAGAGAGATCTCATTATTTTTTAGTACTGCTCAGTTGTCATTATATATATATATATATATATATATATATTGTTTTTTTAATACTATTTTTATTTATCTCAAATAATCAGCTACCTTTTTGATAATAGTTATCAATACTTATTACAAAAGAAAAATATCATAAATTCTAATTTGTACAAGGTGAACATCATTGTATAAAAAAAGAAAAACTAGTGGAACTAAGAAATGTAGTTGATCCATGGAAATAGCAAAAAAAAAAATGAAAAAAAAGGAAGAAGAAGTGGAATAATATATTGCATAAAGAAAGGCAAATAAGACAAATATTTAAGAAAAATATTTAAGCCCCTGCTTGAATCAGACAGCCAAGTTCAAATTTCAGTACATTGCATTGACTTATGCACAAATACCCTTGGGAATGGTATGAATCCATCTTTTTCCCCCTCAATTATAGGTTAAACAGAAGGGCAAACTAGACTCTTTAGGCATGACTGGTAGCCAGTCTATGAGAAGGACAACTGAATTCAAAACTGGTTGGGCATGGGGCTAGCAATACCATCTTATAAAAACCAACTACTTGCTATGGAAACCATACTAACAATGCTTAGTAGGCTGAGAGTTGTGGTTCCCATACTCTTCAGAAGATTTGAGGGTAAGTGTGAAGATTAAAAAGGGGACATAACTCACCAGTTTCATATTTCTCAATGACTTGCACACTTTGACCCACTTTTAGATCCACTTGATCTTTGGCTTGCTTTTGATAGTCAAAGATTGCTTCATACTGTTCAAGGAGCTTAGGTTTCGAAATTTTGGCCTCTCCAGGTTTTTGTCTGTAAAGAACAAAGGAAAAAATAAAAATAAAAGCAAGCAACGCATGAAATCTTGCTGCATTTTGGGTCTGTTAAAAATAGAATTACTGTAGTGTATTGATGGCTTGAAAGCCACTAGAAATGTTGAACAATATTTGAGAAAGAACTTCATTCAGATTTACTTCTCTAAGCTGATGGAATTTAGTTGCTGACCACTTCCAATTTTTATTCCTTGTTATAGATACAGTGAGGAAATTTAATCTCTTGCTGATTTTCTGAGTTAGCCACCTTACAAAAATGGGAATGGTCTATAATTTTCAGGGTAGGTCCATCTTGAAAGTGAGAGACAGAATATAAAAAAAAGTTTAGAAAATCATATTATATTAATTTTTGAACATTTATTTGTTTTTATTGAAAAAATAAATATTTCACCCCCTACCAACCAGCAATGATTCAGATCCCACGGACTGATTATGTGACCAGGATATATATAGACTAGTCCTATTACTCAATTGTTACTCCTGATCAAGTACTCATTACTTGTATAAAAGACACTAGTTCACAGAATCCTTCAATTAATCAGAATCTAATCTCTCCACAATGGGCAAGACGAAAGAATTATCTGGGACATCTGGAACAAAATTGTATACTTGCACAAGAATGGAATGGACTACAAAGCGATTGGCAAGCAGCTAGGTAAGGAGTCTCCTGTTGGTGTGATAAGAAAATGGAAGAAACACCAATTACTATTAATATCCCTTGGTCTAGAGCTCTACATAAGATGAAGTGAACCTGATGATGAGAAAGGTGAGGGAACAACCCAGAACTAAGCAGCAAGAGCTTGTTGATGATCTCAAGGTAGCTAAGAGTACACTCACCAAGATGACCATTAGTAATACACTACATCATAGTGGACCGAAATCATGTTGTGCCTGCAAGGTCCCCCTACTCCAAAAAGCAGATGTACAGACCTATCTAAAGTTTACAAATGAGCACCTGGATGATTCAGAGGAGGGTTGGGAGAAAGTGCTGTGGTCAGATGAGACTAAATTGAGCTTTTTGGCCTCAACTCGACTAGCCATGTTTGGAGGAAAAAGAAATACTGACTTAGACTCCAAGAACACCATCCCAGCCATTAAACATGGTGGTGGAAATATTATGCTTTGGGGCCATTTCTCTGCTAAGGGGACAAAACAACTACACTGGATTGAAGGAAAGATGGATAGAGCCAAGTACAGGAAAATCTTGGGTGAAAACCTTGCCTTAGCCAGGACACTGAAGATGGGTCATGGATTGGCATTCCAGCATGACAATGATCCAAAGCATATGGCTAATGCAAAAAAGAAGTGGTTCAAGAAGAAGCACATTAAGGTAATGGAGTGGCCTAGTCAGTTTCCAGTTCTTAATACTTTAAAGAATCTGTGAGGAAGATGAAGCTTCGAGTTGCCCAACAACAACTTACAAACCTTAATGATTTGGAGAGGATCTGCAAAGTGGTATGGGCTAAAATCACCCCTGGGATCTGTAAAAACTTGGTAACCAACTACAGTAAATGTCTGGCTGCTGTTTTTGCCAACAAGGATTTCTTTACCAAGTACTGAGTTATGCTTTGCTAAGGGTTGGATGGGTTAGAATACTAAATTTTTAATAAAATACAAATAAAAGTTAAAAAATGAATATGTGATTTTCTAGAATTTTTTTTATATTCTATTTCTCACTTTCAAGATGAACCTACCCTGAAAATTATAGACTGTTCCTATTTTTGTAAGATGGCAAACTCAGAAAATCAGCAGGGTATGAAATACTTATTTTCCCCACTGTATAATGCCACTAATCATGTTGTCTCAAAAAACATTTTCATTTTTTTAAGGTAGCCAAGTTTGCTTTGTTATTAAGCACTTTTTTTATAATCATTTCACCCCAAGCAAGGCAGAACTGCCACTGGTGTGCAAGAGTAGGGGCTTACAGGGAGAGAACAAAAAGTACAGTGGATGTCAAAGAAAAGATGGGAATCAAGTAGATGGAAGATGGCAATTGACATTGCATTTAAACTTTTGGAAATTGTAGCTATCAGAAATTGTAGCAAATGGTGGAGTTCCACAAATAGTAAGTGCGAGAAAAGAAACTGTTAGAGTAGAGTAGAGTAGAGTAGAGTTACATTTAACATTTAGAGTAGAGTAGAGTAGAGTTACATTTAACTATTTTGACAGTAAAAGGGTGGGACTGAGATACCAATCTAGTAGCACAAGTAAATACATGTGGTCAGGGTAACAAGGAAAAAAGCTTGTCAGAGCAATTGCTATGAAAATACTTGCAAAAAAGACAGAGAGAAGCCACATCACAACAGTGAGAAAGTGACTGAAGGCTGACTGCTAAGTCCGAATTGATTATATTGCAGATCCTTCTTTTGATTTTACTGAGAACCTCAAGATGAATAGCAGGAGCACCCCACCAGATATGACAACAGTATTCAATGCACAGACAAATGGTAGATTTATAAACGTGCAAAATGGATTCTGACAAGAAAAACTTTCTCAGAATCCATTCTGCTGAGAGATGGAGAGAAAGAAAGATAAAATCTATACCCTAACCTGTTATAGCTTTACATTTGTACTTACTATCAGAAAAGGTGAGAAATAAGCTGAACATGATCCCGAAGCCTATGATTAAAATAACTAGAAGATTATAAAATGGTTGAAATAATCCATGCTCAACTTTCTAATTCTGTTTAATATTTCTAGGATTTTCAGAGAAAATCATTTGCAGTGAAATGAAAATAGGATTAAGTTGGTTTAATCTTCTTTAGATAAAAAAGCAAATTAATCAAAAGAATTGAAAGATTTTTTAAATATAAACTAGTGCATGAAAGTAGAAAATTTTTATTCATTTAATTGCTAAATAAAATCTTCATTATTTTAATCTTTCTTGTGTCACAAGTTTTTAAAAACACAAATGAGGGGAAAATAATACAAACAATATAATACAAAATTTGATAGCTTTTAAAAGAGGCAAAATCCTGCTGCAAGTGACCATGAGCTTCACAAAAGTTGTTCCAGTGTTCCACTCAATGTTCAAAAAGATTTGAACTACAACAGTCCATCCAAAATCTGTGATAACACAAGGAATTAAGTGGCTTACAATGAGGTAAAATGTGGCATCTGGAAGTTGAGCCAGGGAGGAAAAGTGGATTTGGGGAACCGGTTCAATATGTGCGGGAAGAAATCCAGGGCGCTGTGCATCTTTCCAAGATTGAATATTCTGTAGCTATACCAAAAAGAAAATCATTATTTATAATTTTTTTTTTAACTTTCTGATTATATTTGTTGTTTTTTTTCTCATTTCAAAACTGTTTCTGATTTTCTGACTTTAGCTGAGTTACAAGCTGAACAGAAATATGCTAAAGAAAGATTTTTCAAATCTGTAGAAAAATTATCACCACTAACTTATTTTAATTTTTATGTAATCCTTAAAAAGTGAATATATTATAAATAATATTATTTTAAAAAATCATGTATTTGTTTTTATTGATCATAAAATTCAATGTTCCTAGTTCTACTCTTCAGTTAATCACTCGAATATGCAAACTGGTAAAGCAGACAGTGAAATCTACTTTGTTAGTACAACAAATTCATTAAGTATTCATCAAATATACATGTCAACTATATAAAAATGTTGATACAAAGTTGGGCTTTATCTATGTTCTGTTGTTTAGTACCTTCTCAATACATGCAATAAAAATGTGTAGGGTGTGTTACATGGTTAAAAAAGTTTTGAATGGAAGCTGATATTGTTTAGCAAATTCACAAAAAGCATCTTAACCTGCAACTGAAGAATAACTAATGTTTAATAAAAATAAATTCTGCTACTTTTCCAGTATTATCATTACCAGCAATAATAATGAAATAAATATCCTCTTCAGTACTACAGATTTACTTGTCAGTTGATGGACCAAGATATTTGGAACAACCTCAATCAATCATCTGAGCAGACTACCTTAATTGAGCCCCTACAAAGTCATGTGCTACTTCTATCAAAACCTGTCACCATATTGTATATATTTGGCTGTGATGCATGTAACTGACATAGCTTTATCAGTCTAGATGTTATAAGTATAGTGAACTTCATATATTTGAACCCTTATGCGGGTATGTTGCTTTCACTCAGTAATAATAATAATAATAATAATAGTAGTAGTAGTAATTGAGTGTAAGAATTTTAAAGTATATAACATCTGAGATAATGGTATCATTTCAGATTTTATATCTTTTTTACTCATACAATACATAATAATCATATGTTTTATTGAATCTGAGTTTGTTTTTTTCTATATTTTAATCATTTTTCCCCAGTCTAAAATATTGATCCTTACACACTGTCACTCTTAACAATTAAAAACAGAAACATTTAAATGTATATCTCAAAGTTACAAACCATTTTAACTTACATACAGTAACACATTTAAGAATTAAATTATAATATTTTTAAAGAATGTGTGTTTAGTTAAAGGTTAAAGACAAATTTGCTGCTCAAATATTCTCTATATAAATATATATGTACACGGTTTAAAATTTGCTATATTGATAGGGGAACTGTGGGAATATATTGGAAATTGAGTGTTTATTGATATAGACAGCTTGGCATGAATATCATATTGAGGTATGAAACAGAGTCACTATACAATGTTGATTTTGTGTCCACACAGTTTATATCTATAAACAGTCTATTTCTTTGATACTGAGAATTCTTCCCTTATAAATATAGCAAATTTTAACAATTATTATTTAACAATAATTTATATATTTCTTATTGATTTAATAAAGTGTTGAACATCTTGTTATAATTAACTCACTACTGTAGTGAGTTTAATTTTGGTTGGGTACCTCAACACAGATCAAACTAGGCAATAGTAAATTAGTAAATATGAATAAAAGTGAGTGTGCACGCATTTGTAAGTATTTGTGTGTCCATGAATGAGTGTGTTGGTCAGCGTATATGTGTGCACTTGTATATTCATGCATACAATTATTGAATTGCATGGATCTAACTGCAATATGAGTCATCCAACTTCAGTTGAAAATAAAATATAAGCAAAAGTACTTGTAATAAGAAAGAGGGAGGATGGAGATAGACTAGAAGAGGAAGGTTGTTCCTGATCACATTTCTAAATGAATACAAATAAATAAAGCAAAAATATTTGGAATTGGATCTCAAAGGTCTTTCTGCATATGTTTTCTTATTGTTTGCTTATAAATGAAATGAAACATGTTAAATTTTTGTTATTTAAAGGATAATTCAGAATTTTTTTTTTTAATAAAAGTTTCACCCAAAGCAAGACAGTACTGCCACTGGTGCACAGGGGGGCTATATGAGAGGAGAGCAAAAAGAAAGAGGAACAAGATACAGGTGGTGTCAGAGAATGGATAAGAGAAGGATGGAAATACTGGTGTGCAGGGGGTTACGTGAAAGTAGAGCAAAAAGGAAGAACAACACGATAGAGGGTGTGTCGGGGAAAGGATAAGAGGAAGATGGGAATCAAGGAGACAAAGATGACAATTGACATTGTATTCAAACTTTTTGAAATTCTAGCTATCAGAGAAGCAAGTATATAGAAGAGAGTTCTGCAGGCAAGAAGTGTGAGAGAAGAAACTGATAGAGTAGAAGTGGTGGCTACATTTGACTATTTTGACTCATAAAAGAACCTAGTTTTTTGACATAGTTGTGAGTCTAGTAGCTTGAGTAAATTTATCTAGAAAGGGCACCAGGGAGATAAGATTGTCAAAGCAGAAGCTGTGAAAATATTTGTAGAAAAAACAGAAGGTAGCCACATGGCAACGAATGATAAAGAATCCTTTGTAGATTTAAAAATTAACACTGAAATTGAAATTAAAAAACACTGAAATTAAAAAAGCTCCTAATTTGAAATTTTAAGAACAAGTTTTCATTTGTTTATTTTTTGGGGGTTTAGTTATCAATATGAGAATTAAAGTATAATTGTGAATTATTTATAATTTTGTTTAGAAAATGAAAAAAAAAAAAAAATTTTACACATACATAAATATATAAAATATTAGTGGTTTAATATTTTCAGAGTTAAAATAGCTTCATAAATCATTAATTATTAAATTATTTGATTTTATTTAGGTGTCTTCACTCATTTTTGATACCTTAGTTTTAAAGTAAAGCTTTAAAAATAACCAAGCTTTCTTGAAGCTTTCATTTTAGCTTTAATTGAAAGCTAAATGAAAGCTAAATTTACTAATTCCACTAACAAGATACTATGGTGTATCTCAAATAGAAACTATATTGATTCAAATCTCAACTTTTTTTAGAGCTTTCAAAAGTTATTTTTTTCATCCATTTTGAGACTGACAAGTTAAATTAATCTGATTTGAAACAAGTATTACTTGTTTATAGTATGAAATTTAGAATAAAAGTATTTCTTAATCATGGAGACCATATGTTTTTGACAGGTGAATTGATTGATGACAGCCAGTTGCATTGATAAGCTAACTATAGTTGACTAGAAATGACATCATTGTCCAAATTTTTTCCTGTAAGGGGAAGAAAGTGTGAAACACATGAACTTTTAATGTCACACACAAAATATGCTTAAACAAACACCCCCTCCTACACACACACACACACACACACACACACAAACTGTTTATAAAAAGTTTTTGGCTCAGAGATTTATATTAAGCTTTTCAATTTTCGATTAGTAAATATAGTCTTCATTTAAATAATCAAAGCGCCACAAGGGTTTGAAGAATTTGGAAAAATTTTGAAACTTTATAAATTATTATAATAAAAGAAAAAATGAAAACGATTCTTGTAAAACTCCATTATTGACTGCAAAACTTTTTTCTTCAGACTATAATGTCCTTCCGACTGATGCCAATTTGGTTGGGTTTCAATCCTGGGTTAAAAGCAATTGGAGTCTAACTGTACTGATGAGCTGTGATACAGCGAAACAGATCTGTCTGCGGGTGACTATTTATGCTCTCACAACCTGATTGAGCACTCTGGAAGAATGGTAGACTTTGAAAAACAGTAGCTACTCTAGCATGTATGCATCGCTCATTCAGTAATGAATTAGAGAACTCTGGCTATTGGGTGTGTATAATGATAATATACACGCTAAAAAGTCTGCCTTCTTCTACCGAGCATCCATAGCCCAGAGGTAGAATCGCCAACTGACGCCAATTCGGTCGGGTTTCAATCTTGGGTTAAAAGCAACCGGAGTCTAACCATACTGATGAGCTGCGAATGACTATATATATATATATATATTGTAACTAAGTTGTAGAACTCGTAGGTTTTTTAACCTGTTGTTCATGCATTTACTTTTATAAAGAGTGCTCGATACATACATAGCAAGTTATATTGTAATAGTTGTTACAATGTTTTATTTTGGAAAAAAGACTGAAAAAAAAGAAAATAGATAATTTACATTCACAATAAAGTCCTGTGTTTAACTAATAAAACCAATTTTTGCAACAATTTTATTTTTTGAAATTTCATGAAATTATGTGGATGAGAAGTGGGGGAGACAAATGTAAAAAAATATTTTTAATCAATATTTTCTAAAAATAATAATTTAAAAAATAATTCCTTTGTGAATAAGTTCTGAAAGCTTCATTAAGATCTGACAATTGTTTGATTTTGCAAGAATTTAATGTGTTTTTCACTGGAAAAACAAACTTAGTTTCATAATATTATATTATTTAAACTCTAGTAAAAATTTGGTCACCTGCTGATAAAAAAAGATTTTACCAAAATTTCAAATATGTTATAAAGGATTAAAAAGTTTAAAAAATAATTAAAAAATACTTTGATCTTTCTTCTTAATAATAACAAACATTTAGACAGAAAAAACTTTGTTTTTATTAAGTTTGAGCGTTTTTTCTTTATATCTGTTAACCTTTATGAAATATAAATATAAGTTTTACAACAAACAATATAAACATACTTCATACTTACAAGACAACTGAACAAAATAAAGTCATAGAAATATTTTAAGGATGCCACCTTTCAGAGTAAGGAACATGATCACATATACACATACACACAAAGTGGGGAAGGTTACTGAAAAATTCAGCTTAACTCACTTTCCAAAATTTAACCAATTTATCAGACAAATTTTTTTGAAAGGGCTACTTTGTGAAACTGAGAACTTTTCAGCATCTCTCTGAGAGTCAAAGTTTCACAATGATGGATAATTCTCCAATTCTTCAGTTTCTTTTTCTTTTCTTTCAATGATTTCAGTAGTTTTTCAAAGTCTGTCAGTAAGAATTTCTTTGCTGTTTTCAATAAGTTCATCTTCCTCAATGCCAGAGGAGCTTTTTCCACCAATTTTACTGGCAACCTACAAATTTTCCTTTCCTTCCTCATTGACTGTAAGGAAGCACTTGAATTTGTTAACTGCTTCAATCTACAATGCCTTCAGCAATGTCAATGTCTTGGGAATTAGGGTATCAACAGTCTCAGCAATAAGCTCAATAGTATCTGCAATTTTGAAACCATTTCATAACTCTATGATGTTACAATCTGGGTTATCTTCAAGGGCACCACAAACTGATATCATCAACAGACTTGTGTCAGCTTTGCCCAATTTCTTTTGTACACAAGATTTTTGTTCATTTTTCTTCCACAATTTTCGCAACAGTATTTTTGCTAAACATCAGTCTAGTGCCTACTTTTTAGTTGCCATTGTTTTGTTTGTGCTAATAAATAACACATTCCTTAAAATGAGGTAAGTATTATTTTCTATGTGGAGACACTTTTTAAATAAACATCTCTGTACTAAAAATAATATCTTTATAAAAACTATTTTAGCAAATTTAGATAACTATCATACAAGAAAAAAAATTGGTTCAAAAATATACTTGGTTATAATATAGAATGAAAAACTTCTTTTACACGGATTTAGTTATTTTATAGACTGCTATATATTCATATTTCAGATTATATAATTTCCATGCAATAAAGTTTGGTAATAAATATTACCTAATAATATCTGTTTTAATTGTGTAATGATCAATATTAGATAAAATCCTAGCATGTTTGACAGAAGAAAATTAACTTTCTATAAAAATTGAAAACACACTCACGAATCAAACATGAAAGAAAAAATTATTAGTAAAGCTACTTTTATGTTTTTAGTAAAAATTTTGATTCTGATGATAATATTGTTCTGAACAAGTTCAATTTGATCTTTGATAAAAAGAAAGAAAACTAAAAGCTTTTTCACATGACTAACATAAAATTAACCATTCTTAATTTCAGATATTACTCCATAAAAATGGATATTTTATATACAAACAATTATGAATATATCCTTGAATATTAAAGCATTTATAAATTAGATATACTTTTAACTACCATACGAAATGGATTAACTCCGATGCATTTTTAATTTATTTGTTTAAACATTATTTTTAAAGGATACTTGTATTTAAGTAGATACTCTGTTATTTTATGATTAAACAGTATATTTATTTATATCTACTGGCCTGAATAATCAAAAAATCTTGTTAGAAAAATATGCATCCTCTGGTAGGATTTGAACCTGCATCCCCAAGGAGAAATTGTCAATTCATCTGATGTTTCTTAGATAGCTCAGCCACAAAGAACTTACAGTCAGAGTTTGAAATAATGCTTTTCAACACACATTTTCCTAATTTTTCATAATATTTAAATCTTATGTTTACATTAGGATATGAAAACAGAGCAGATATAAATTCTTTGAAAAATTAGGAAAATGTGTTTAAAAGCATTATTTTGATGCTTTAGCAAGATTTCTTGATTATTCAAGCCAGTAGATATAAATAAATATACTGTTTACTTATAAAAAAAACAGTATCTACTCAAATACAAGTCTCCATTAAAAATAATGTTTAAATAAATAAATTAAATATATGCTCTCAGACAAAATATTTCTCTATATACATGAATGTGTGTAATTACATACATGGATAACTTCAGTTGACATGATTTGAAAGAAATCAAAATATCAGTCCTTAAAAAGTAAAATAAAAACATATAACATTGATTTTTCTAGAAAGAGATATGTACATAGATCCACATAAATTAACCTGAGATGAATAGTGGATGACGTTTGTACTTCCTTAACACCTAACAGAGATATAAGTTCAATATGTTTTTTATATAAGCATCTATGAACATATAGGATAAATTTAATTTGATTATAAAAGGAAGAACATTTAAAAAATGGTTCCTTGATTCAGAAAATCAGTCAGTCTTAACAGTCAATTAATTGCCATATGTGATACACGCTTGGTCGATCATGTCTCTTTCAAGACATGACTGATGAGGCAGAAGATTTTCTTGCAGTAATTTGCTTATTACTTTCTACAGTAGACCAGTTGACAACCAAGGCTATAGAACCCAATTTGTCATACTGGAGGGAGAAGAGATGGATTAATACTTTTCCCAAGGGTATATGAGCATAAATGAATGAAACAAATTCAACTGGAATTCAAACTCAGCTCTCCAATTTCTCATTCCGAGCCAATATCCATTATTCCATAATGCACAAATACCCTTGGGAAAGGTATTAATCCATCTCTTCTCCCTCCAGCTATGGATTGAATAGCAGGGCAGATTGGGTTCTATAGCCTTGGTTGGCAACCAGCCTACTGCAGAAAGTAATGGCAACTTACTGCAGGAAAATCTTCTGTCTAGAAAGAGACATGATCGTCAAAGTGTGTATCAAGTATGGCAATTGACCGATTCAGAAAATACAAATCAAATAATACCTTACAGACACACAATATACTGGTAAATATTGACACCCACCTTATCCATCCATGCCTACAAACTTTGCTGTCACTATGACAACAATCATCTGGACAAAAATGATAACAACCTTTCCGGTTGACACTGGTGGCATTCCACTCAAATGAGTGACAATGACGAATAAAACAAACAAGATGCTGAATATTCTGCACATTTTTCCACTGGTGGCACACCTGTTGAACTCGACATCCAGTTGAGACAACAACAGACTTAAAAATGTGTACAGCAGCCTCTCTGTCTGTACGGTCAAGTCTTTCTAGGGCAATTTTGTAAGTTATTCTAGTCCTTTTTGCAAACAGATGCATCCGTTGAACAGGATTTATTGAAAAATATTGTTTGGTCACAGAGATAGTCTTGCAGAAAATTTCCCAGAACACATGAGCAATTTTACCTTGGTGGTGACAAGTATTACGACAGTTTCTAGCAAATTCTCTAGTCTTCCGCTTTGACTTGTAGGTATTAAAGAAAGCATTGCGTTTCTGGTAGACTTGATGGCGTTTCTGCCTATTTTCACAAGATTGGTATTTTTTATACATTGTTTTTAACTGTTGTTAAATTTTATTTTCTTAAGGCTCATATCTAATATTTAAAATATGTTTTAGATTATGCCAAACAAACACATAAAATAATTATCTCTGCAGAAACACTAAATAAACATCACATTGATTTGTCTAGAAACAAATGGTATATTAAATAAGTCATATTGGTAATCATATTGATTTTGAAATATTAATTTGTAATAAGAATTTAAATATAAAAGCTTATTTTTCTTTCTTTTTTAGCAGACTTGTCTAAAAATGAATATGTTGAATAATGACTATAATGAACAGAATAGTTAAGCAATGCTTTTATTCAAACAAATTAATTTTATTAAATAATTAGGGATAAATTAAATTTGAATGCTTGACTTAATATTTGAAACAATCTAACCCAGTTCTCTTAGTCTAACAATATATCTTTTATATATATAATAAAAAATAATGAATCCACTGAGAGAAAAATGTGCAACTCTATTAGGTTTTCTAAATTTCCTTTTTAAATAAACATTTTTTAGCTTATGAAATGGGCTTAGCATTTATTTGATAAACATTGGAATTGTCTTTCTGGTAAACATTTTAATATATCAGACAATTAGTTCTCCAAACGAATGTATCAATTTAAGAAAGAATACAAGAGTAACAATTCTGACATCAATCTTACTTTGTTGTACATTGAATTTAGGTTTTTACGAAAACAAAAAGCCATTCTATTAAAAATAAATTCATTTGTTTATCCAAGTTTTTCCTTCATGTTGATGTTGACATATCAATATTCCGATCAAACTTCAGAATCCATTGTTTGAGTTTCATCTATTTTTGTGTCAAGAATTAGATCAATATTAATAAGTAAACATACTGTTGTTTCTTTTTTTTAATTTTATTTGTGAATTATTTGGTGATACAAATCACCAACTCTAGCAGATCATTTTGATTCTTAATTTCAAATTTAGGTTTTGACTCATTAAAGCTATTCAAAATTTTGTTCAATATTAATAAAAAAAAGTAATTAAAATGTCAAGGCATTTATAATTTTGATTTTCTTTAAGTTTTAAAGAGGATGGGACTGTGGCTCAATTAGTTAACATGATCATTCTTTAACCAGCTCAATCTTAAGTAGAAAATCTAATAATAAAAAAAATAAAATTATTCAATTTGTACTTGTAAAATCTACAATATATAATTAAATATTTGTATAATCAATAAATATACATTGTATATAAGACATTGGTTTTGTCTTATTTACTTATTTGGATTTAACAACATATTGCTCAAAGTTATCAGCTAGTTGGCAAAATATTTTAACTACCAAAAAGTTGCTGCTTTGTTTGATTCTAGAAATGTTTTTTGTACTTTCTAATAAAAAAAACATGTTCATCACATGATGCTGAATAATAGCAAATGAAGACCAGCATACAATTGTAATTAAATTGTTTTTAAAAAAATACTTTTTTAAAAATACTTATTGTTTTTTTTTTCAAAATCAATAAAAAGGGGTATATACAAGCATACAAATATCTAATATGTAGATTGTTCATGCTATAAAAAATAGTTGTTTTTTTTTTATGTAAAACTTTTGTTTTTTTTTTAAATAAGAAGTTTTGTTGATGTTTTTTTTTCTCTTCCCAAATATTTTTGCTTTTTTCATCTTTAAGCAGGTAAAAAAAAAATAGTAGAGCAGATTATGTGATCACACCAAGCAAAATTAATAATATCCAAAGATGAAAAATTTCTTGGTTAAACTTTCAAAGTATTTTTCACACCCCAGGAGGGGGTATTAGGCCATTCTTCAATAATTTACCATTTTCCTCTGTTCTGAATAACATCTATCAGTATTCATTGAATCTCTTGGTTGGTTACTGTTTCCATAGCAGTAACATAATTCCATTTCTTGAATCAAGAAATTTAGTTGTTTTACTAAAGCAAAAGTTTTAACAAGTAAAATGCTGAAATAAATGAAGTATGTTCAGATTGTCATGAAATCTGTTGCTCTGCCACATCTTCAAATTCCAGAATACTGACAATTTGAGTATGAATGAAGGATGACTAGAACAGAGAGGTGGAGGGAAGGGAGAAAAAATAATAAAAATACTAGGGACATCTTTAGTCCAAAAGATAATCCCAAATCCTGACATCTAAAATCTACTGCTTCTGGATTATCAACAGAGGATTATAAGGATTTGCAAAGATGCATGAGTTAGTTAAGTTGTACATAAATGCTTACATCAGTTGGTTGAGGAAAAGAAGTTATAATCAGGTGTGAATTTTATTACTTTTCATGTTAATTATCAATAAAATAAATAACATTAAAAATGATATTTACAAATTAATCTTATTTACAATAAAATATTATTTTGGATTCTGTATCTTTCTCATCCCATTCAATAGACTAAAATCACTGAAATATTGAATTTGTTTCAAATACTTTATCACTTTTAATCCATAGTAATATACTTCACTCTTATCAAGATTAAGTTACAAGTTTGTAAATCTTACATAAAAAAGATTATCTGGTTGCAAAGTCTATACTTCTGAAAGTAAACTTTAAATATAGAATGTATTTGTGATATATTACAGTTTCCTACTATGTAGTAGCAACTGTTTGAAACAAGAAATTTGTCTAGACTTTTGAGATGAGGTAGTATTTACACTATTTACATTGTTCAGACTATTGTCCTCATCTTTATTGCCATTTATACGATGTTACGGTCATTGTATACTCCAGCCTTCTTCAGGTGCTTTATTACGATCATTGGGGTATATCATTCTCATTTCATGTGTGATGCAACTTCTGGTAGCCATGTAGTTATCTCCCTTTAACTCTCTAAGTTAATTGTTCACCACTGCTGTAGCCTGGCATTGTACACACAACTTTTTGGGTCCTTGAGGACACATAGCCCAGTGGATATAGATGTTGGTTAGTTCCAGTGACTTGACCCAAAGAGTTATAAGTTCAATACCAGGCTACATCAGTGGTAAACAAATAAGTTACAGAGTTAATTTAAAAGGAGGCAACTACATGGCTACCAGAAGTAGCATTGCACATAGAATCAGAGATTGTAATAAAGGTTTGGTTTGAAATTCTTAGTATCTGAAGAAGGCTGGAGTGTACAATGGCTGAAACATCGTAATAATGGCAATAAAGATGAGGACAATAGTTCAAACAATGTAAATAGTAGAAGAAATTCAAATATAATATCCTAATAAAACATTTCAAATTTATGCTTTTTTGTTTTACTTATTTGGTCTGTTAACCCTACACTGCATCAGACTGATACATATTTACATATATTGTTAAAAGTAATAAACGTTTTGTGTCAATTATATTCAATGATCTTTCTATGATTCTTTCTGTATTAAGTTGAGTTTGACTTAGTCTTCAAAAAAAGGATGACATTTAAAAAAAAATAATAGTACAATTTACTTTTCAAAACACTTTTCTTTGATGATTCATGTTAGCTGAAAGCTTGGGATAAATTAGACAAGATTCATCTTGTGCTGTACAACATGACTTTTTGACAATCTATTCCTTTAATAAGGCAGTGAATGCTGGACAATTTCATCAAAGATGAAGGAAAAACTGGAAACAACCAAAATGTGGTTCTACAGAATAATGCTGGGGATACCATGGACTGAACATGTGAGCAACAACGAGGTTTTGGAGAGGATCAAAAAGAAAAGAAAAAGACAGCTGAATTTTCTGGGACATGCAATGAGGAAGGAGAGCTTGGAGAAGGAAATAAAGACAGGTGAAAGCAATGCATGACATACTTGTAAGGCTTGAGCAAATGGATGGCAGAGCAGGAAGTGAGAGGGGTAACGAGAGAAAGGGTGTTAAGACCTGCAAGGGATACGAAGATGTGG
Organism: Ascarosepion bandense; assembly: GCA_037127315.1. Classification (NCBI taxonomy): domain Eukaryota; kingdom Metazoa; phylum Mollusca; class Cephalopoda; order Sepiida; family Sepiidae; genus Ascarosepion; species Ascarosepion bandense. The sequence continues at coordinate 4,987,470 of JBBBDQ010001294.1, read as the reverse complement.
AAGGCATGATCGTCAAAGTCCTGAAGGGACATGACACATAGAAGATTCACACCCAACAACCACATTTGTGAAAGGATATTCAAGCATTAGGAAAAAAAGTATCATTAAAATGTCAATTGTTTAAAATCGGGACCTCCACTAATTTGTTGAAAAAATAGTATAGCAGGATGTTAAAAGATTTTATCATCAAAATGTTTGTTATTATTAAGAGGAAAGTATTTTAAAAAATATTTTAACCTATCTAACACGTTTGAAATATTGGTTAAAAATCTTGTTTTTTCTGCATCAGCAGTGTACCAAAGATTACTATGGATATTTTAGCAGTTTTTCCAGTGAAAAACACAATAATTTGGAAATTATTGTAAAAATCAAATGATTGTCTGATCTTAATCAAACTTTCAGGACTTATTCATAAATGAATGAAGTTATTTTTAAAATTATTATTTTCAGAAAATCTTGGTAATTTTTTTTTTTTTTTTTTTTTACATCTGTTACCCCAATCCAATTAATTTCCTGAAATTTATAGAAATTGACTACGGCCTGCAAACTTTGCTTTATTAGTTAAATGCAGGACTCCTTGGGGAATGTAAATCATCTCTTTTCCCAGATTTATTTATGTTTTATGAGAGGTTATCACTTCAAAAGCCACCCACTGCATGAAAGAGGGAAAGTATGTAAGCGTGTCAAAGTGGGCCTTCAGAAAAAAAGGTATGTTGCAGAAGTAAATAAATGATGAGATGTGACAGAATCAACCATATGTTTGTTTTCTATTCAATATTGATTACTAACAACAAACTCAACTGAAAGGCACTACAGTATTTTTATTAAATCTTGATTACCAAGCCCAGTAGATGTCAGTTACATTGTTTAATAAAAAAATAAGTTATCTACCAAATATAACGTTGATATTAATCTTATTCTAATTCAGCATGTCCCTCCTTTAGTTTCTTAGTTATTATGTATGTTACACCCTGCAAATAATTTATGATTAAGAAACTATTCCGTTTTGATAGAATGGAAAGACATATCTGAAACGCAACTTGGTTTCAGGGAATACATGATTAAATTAAAATAAAAGAAATAAGAATAAGATAAAAGTGTTTAACTTCTGTTTCAGTGAAATGGAAAAGTTACCAATTTAAAATTTGTTCATTTGTATCTCATGATTTATGATTGTTATTGAAATATTTTGTTAAATTGTTAAGTTCAAATATTTAACGGATAAAAGACAATACTTGATTTCAGTAAGAATATAAAAGAAAGAAATGATGACGAGAAATAAAAGTTTTTAAAATAAAAATCTAATTACAATAAATAAAATAAAATAACAGTGTTTGCCGAATTATTTTTTATTATTATTAAGAGAAATATTAAGACAGATTTGGCTAAAAAGCAAGAAATAAGAGAGTATAAAAACATTTAAAAAAGACACTACTTGATTTTAGTAAGAAAAAGAAAGGCATATATACATACATAAACACAAACAGTTTCAGTGAAATGAAACACAGTCATTATCCTCATCAAAGGATTTAATGAATATCAGCCAACCTCCTCCACTCACCTCACATGTCTTTCAAGAAAGAAAGATTGACCTATCCCTCTTCTCACTAATAAGGCCTTGTGATGGACAGACACACACAGCTCTTATAATATAGATTAAAGCTATCATATTCTATAGAAAAAAAATTTTTTTTGATGAATAATGAAATTTTACAAGAATTATTTAAATTTTTCTTTGTTAATTATGATGATTTATAAATTTTCAAACATCTTTTAAATTTCTTTCAGTCTGTATTCAGTTAGTAAGTAAAACTATATGTACTAATTAAAAATTGAAAAGCTTAATACAAATCATTTTGCACTAAGATTTTTTTGTTTTATGTAAAATTGTCCATTGTTAAGACATCTCATATTTTTAAAAAATAAGACATGTGACATATCATTAACAGATCATGTGTTTCAAGGGTTATTCCCCTTTCAAAACATTCACTTAGATTTCATAAATTTGTCATTTATTCAATTTTCAGAAAAATATGACTGTCATGATAAAAATACTTGTATTCTAAATTTCATACTATAAGCAAGTAATACTTGTTTCAAATTAGATTAATTTAACTTTAAATTTGCTAATTTTCCAAAAATAACATGTCACAGATATATATTTTATTTTTGCAAGATTTTTAAAACTGAGAATTAACTTTTGTTTACAAATCTGTCAATCTGTCAAAAATGAATGAAAAACTGATAACTTTTGAAAACTTTTAAAAAGTTGAGATTATAATCAATATAATTTCTATTTGAAATACACCAGAGTATTTTTCTTACTGGAAATAGTAAATTTAATCATTTAGCTTTCAATTAAAGCTAAAATGAAAGCTTCAAGGAAGATTTTTTTTTATTTTTAAAAATTCCCTTTAAAACTTAGATATTGAAAATGAGTGAAGGTAAAAGAACAAATTGCTATCCAATTATACAGATATAGGTACATAAATGCATAAAAGAATAGCTATAGAAAAGAATAATATATAGATATTTACCAAGTTTATCTTAGGCATAAGATCAAAATAGAGATGGAAAAAGATTAAAAAGTGTTGATAGAAACAGCCTGCTTGCCTTGAAAATACTGGCTTTATCAGGGTTTGAATACAGTCACTGCCACCAGCAAGAAATATGCAACTTTTTGAGACATAATAGTAGGCTCATAATTGTTTAAGCAAGGGGTCAGCAACTTACGACATGTGTGCCGCATGTGGTATGCCAAGCAATTTTCAATGGCATGATTTGTTGAACTAAGGAAGTTTCTGGAAGACAAAAATTTAGAAAATTCTAATGCTATTCTCAACTGTTAGTCATCCCTCCTGAGATCTTTCATCTGTTTGAAGAAAATTGTTTTTGCTCTTCTTTTGACTTTTGATTCAACTAATATCTGCGAGAAAATTTTCTCTCACATGAAAGCAGTGTTAAGTCCACAATGAAGTTGCCTAATGCCTGAACATTTAGAAAATTGTGTAAAACTCAAACAAAGTATGTTGCCAATATTGAGGAATTGGCTAAGGCCATGCAAGGGCAAGGCTTCCATTAATAATAAAAACTTTAAAAAAATTTTTTTTTAAACAGTTTATTTCTATTAATGTGGTTTACAAATTATTGTATATATTACTATATAAAATATATTGTAGAACACCTTGTTTACCTTGACTCGTATAAAAATATGTATGCTGTTGACACACTGAATGGTTTTAAAACCTTAAGTCAGCATATCGTTAACAAAAGGTTGCCAACCTCAGTTTAAGCAATCAAATGAGTATTCAGTTTAATAACAAAGAATATGCTGAAAAGAACTTCTAAACTGAGAAAAGGAAATGCATTTTTCTATTAGTCATAATCACACCTCATAAAAGTTGAATGCTTTAGAAGATTGTAGCTAGAAAAGAAAAGTAAGACCTGCTTTGGTAATTTTACTATAAACTGGAGACAGGAAAATAATTTTACAAGATTTATTTCCTTGATCACTTGTACTATTCAGTCAACTACTTATATAGCTGAAGCTGGTTTTGGTGATTAGTTATGTCTTACAAGCACAGTAAATTCCCAGAATTGTATTAGTTACTAATGATATTTTTTAATCAGTAGAAATCAATGAGAAAGTTAAGTTTATAGTAATTAAATCTCTGTCTTTACCCTCCAATATGCCATCAAAGATCAATATTTGACATTTGCGTGCTTGTGTATCAATAATCAGCAAAAGCAAAGTGAAGAGATGAAAAAGATTAAATCCTAAATCCATCCAATATCATTGATTGACATATATTGAACTGCAGACGTTGCTAATAAATTGCGTGAAAAACAAAATTCAATAAAAATGTTTCAGTTAAATATCATTATATTATTTAACAATGAAAAAAGCAAAACAAAAAAAACAACAAACAAACAAAAAACTTGAGTGCTGTTTAAGAAAATGGTTAGCAAATAGTTTGTGACCATAAATTTGGTACAACGCTAACAAGACAATGGGAGAGTTAGTCAATTTCATTTCTAACTTGATTCTTTCTGAGCTTTACAATTAAAGAATTTACTCAATTTTTAAAATTTTTTATTATTCTACTTTACTCCATGTATTCTAATTTCCATTTCTTTTCTTTTTTTTTTTTTTGCCATGGTGTTTGTTTAAATGTTATTAGAACTTTCTCATTTGAAAGCACTTATTTTTAATATATTACCTTTTTCTTTGTTTTTCCTTATTCTGCCACCTCTAATATTTGCTCTTGTTCCTTGGATTGACTGGCCTTGTCTACCCTGCATTTAGCTTATATTGGAATGTAAAAATTAGTATTTTTTTATACAGCTCTGTTGGTTGTTGATTCAACTGCCAAATGAGTTATTTTTTGGAAGATGTGAAGTAATTTACTTCACTAGTAGTGAAACTAATTTGAGCTCTTTTAATGCTTTTTTTTTTCTTTTTCAAAAGTATTGCTCTGCCAGTTTTAATCGTTTATTGAATCGGTAAGTTAAAACTTAGTAATTTTTTCGTTTTTCAATAGGAGTAGATAGGTTCAACTATCACCTGGCTCATACACCTCTCGCTTCTCTTGAAAGGGAGTAGAGGCTCATCCCTTGTGTCCTGTTTAGGAAAGGGTTCTCAGTGCCTTGCTTCTCCTCAGGCCTTAATAGTGGTGCTGTCACAATTTTTTATGCTGATATTGGCAATGTCTCTTCATACTGACAGTACTGGGTTGGTAGTTTTCTGGTTACTGCTTTCGATTGGTAATTAGAAGCCAAACTCTTGCATAGCCTCAAGAGAGGTTGCGCTGATCAACAGCTGAATAACATCAAGGTTCTTTCAGTGTCATGTTGCGAATATGTGAGTATCCCTGCAATAATCTTTAGTAAGCAAACCTGAGACCACACTATGCTGCAGTCTGCACCAGTTCCCTTTTCACACATGTTGTATTTGACAACTGATTGCTGCTACTATTACGCTAGGCCTTTCCTTATCAAAATAACTAAAGAACATGACCATGAACAATCAAAGATATAAAACTAAACCAGCTAAACAAAAAACACCTAAAACTCTTTCTCCAACATCCGTGGCTTTCTTACCAAATTTTGCAGTGTGAAATCATTCTTTATCAAAAATTTCTCAGACATCCTAGCTCTCTGTAAAACTAACCTTAATTCTGCAATCCCCTCCTCTGATAACCAGGAATAAAGAAATTCCTGGTTATCTTCCTCTCTTTGAGAAGAACTCTAATGTTCACATGCATGGCCCATCAAACATCTCTACCTGGTTAAAGAGATCTCTCTTAAATCTCCAAACCATTTTTACATGTGTCCCTGTCTCTATTAAACTCAGTCAGCTATCTCTTCTTTCTGTAATGCTTCCTTTCTGCTCTTAACTGTTCCGTGCTTAATAGTATTTTTGACAATATAAACAAAGCCATCTCCCTAAATCCATTTGCAAATATATTAGTGTTTGGTGACTTTAATGCCCATCATGTCAAGTGGCTTAAACACTGTCACTAATCTTGCTGGCATCCAAACACTGAACTTCTCAATCATTCAATCTCTCATGCAAATGGTTGACTTCCTCATACATTTCTTCAGTAAACATGAAGTTCACGCTACTCTTTTAGATCCCCTTTTTACTGTGTGTGTATGCATGCATGTGCACATGCACACATCTATATATAAACTTAATGGAAAAAATACTGTTTAAAACAATGCCGATATTGACAAAAATAATGTTTAAATTAATATAGTTATTTGAATAAATATACATATGAGGGTACAAAAATGTATATTATTATACATGTGTATACAACTGAATATGTACAATTTTTATGTATCTGTAGTAATAGGAATGTTTTGTCATTTTCTAAACATTTGAACAATTTTTACACACTTTATGTTAAACAAAGAAAACACTTACAAGAATGTAAGAAAAACTGAATAAAAAGCTTAATCATTAAACCTTGTCAGAAGTCTTTAATAAAACTTATATTATGAATAGATAACTGCCCAAATATGTGTGTGTGTGTGTGTGTGTGTGTGTGTGTGTGTGTGCGCACATTAGTCTTGTTTCTCATATATTCTAGAGTATGTGCTGATGACATGAGATTCATTGTCACTTGTTTTTCTACATTTCCCCACCTCATCAGCTCCCTCAGAATGATATCTCTCCCAGTGATAAACTATCAAATTTTCTTTTGTTGTTTTTAAGCTTAAGGATTGTTGGGCCATAAGAAGACTTTATTCAAAGATCTTATGTTTCCATACAAAAATGAACAAATTTAGATTTACTATTACATCCTAGTTTGGCTAAGTATGGTATCCTATGTCAAGTAGCTGAGTTGTTAAGTGCTAAGCTGCTATCAAGGCTCCATTACTTCACACATAATGTTGTACTATATACCGAGTACTGAAACTGTGAAATATACCAGACATAACACTAAGATTGAGACAATCTGTCATAAATAATCTGTATATTAACACTGCACTATCTATGTACCTTCGTATGTAAAGTGTGCATCACATCTAAAAGAAAAAATATTCATTAAAGCTTCAACCAGATTAAAAGGAGTATAATAGGTAGTTGATGATGACAATGTGTGTGTGTGTGTGTGTAAGATATTACACTTATCATAGGTAAAAGTGCTTTGATCCAAGGTTGAGCACACTAATATTATACTGATCTTAATTAGAAGCAACATTTTGATACTAAGTTCAGCACACAGACATTATACTGATTCTAAGTAGAAGTGCTTTGATTGTAGGTTGAGCACACTGATATTGTACTGATCTTAGATAGAAGTACTAATCTATATGTAAATAATCACGTAATTTTTGACAGATACTATGCTGGTGTATGTAATAAGTGATAATAATGGTCAGTAATTATGAAAGAGAGAGAGAGAGAGAGAGAGAGAGAGCAAAAACTTTTCAGATTAACCCACTTTCTATATTGTATGAATTGCCTGTAACAAGACAAATTACATTAAGAAGGATGTTGTATAAGAACAAAACAAATATGACAATACTTATATTATTTGGACTATTGTCCTCATCTTGGTTGCCATTCATACAAGGTTTTGGCAGTTGTATGATCTGGTCTTCTTCAGGTGCTAGGAATTTCAAAATCGAACCCTTTATTACTGGGGTATATCATTCTCATTCCTTGTGCAAAGCATCTTTTGGTAGTCATGAGTTATCTTCCTCTAACCTGACTCACTAAATTATTTGTTCTATATCCACTGGGCCATGTGTTCTTAAAGACACATGGCCCAGTGGATATAGACATTGGCTAGTTCCAGTGTCTTGACCCAAAGAGTTGTGAGTTCAATACCAGGCTACATAACTTAGAGAGGAGTTAGAGGAGATAACTCATGACTACCAAAAGAAGCTTTGCACAATGAATGAGAATGATAAACTGATCATAATACAGGATTCAGTTAAAAATTCCTAGCACCTGAAGAAAGCTGGCATGTACAACGGCTGAAACATAGTATAAATGGCAACCAAGATGAAGACAATAGTCTGAATAACGTTAATAGTGTAAATACTACCTCATCTCAGAAATATAGACAAAAACAAATCTGAGTTTTCTCTCTTGATATAAATTATTCAGAAATGTAAGTTTTTTATGAGTAACAAATATTGAGGTAGGTGTTTACAATAAACTAAACCAGCTGATAACTGGATCTGAAAAGGTAAATAACTTCAAATTTAAATATATTCCATGCAGAAAATAACATTCTTTAGTAATATGAGTTAAGTTTCATTATACATTTAAAAAACAATACAGATGATGTGAATCTGTAGAAAAAATGTTTAGAGAATTAATATGATGAGAGGCTACTTTTCTCAAAAAATTTAATATAAATGATACAAACAAGAAGAAAAAAATAATGCAATAAATTTCATTTCATGGCATATTATCATTAAAAGAAAAAAATCAATAATCCCTGTCAGATTTTTTGTTGTAAAAATGTTGATCCAAAATTAATTTCTGATGTTGGTTAATCACGATTGATGACTGAAATTATTTTAAAGTTAACTATAAAGGATTTAAGGTTTAATTTTATCATTATCTCTCCTTGTCATCATGAGATATATATATATATATATATATATATATATATATATATATATATACACACACACATCTCCCTCCAAATAGAAAAATGTTAGTATATTAGAAAAACTAAAAATCAAATAAAAAAAAATCAACACATCCATTGAAACATGTTTGAAAGAAAGGTTGCTATATATATATATATATAAATATATATATAGTCATCTGCAGACAGATCTGTTTCGCTGTATCACAGCTCATCAGTACGGTTATACAACAACTGAAACATTACAATGTTGGCTACCCTACAATAAATCCATATTTTGTTGTTTCTCAAGTATTTTTTATCTCATACACACACACACACACACACACATATATATATATATATATATATATATCTGCAGACAATCCTGTTTTGCTGCATCACAGCTTATCAGTACAGTTAAACATCCGATTGCTTATAGCCAGGGTTGAAACCTGACCGAATTAACATCAGTCGGCAGTTCTACGTCTGAGCTATAGGCACTCAGTAGAGGAAGGTGGACTTTAGTGTGTTATATAAAATGTAAACACACGCCAGTAGCCAAGATATATATATATATATCAATGTGTATTTGTGCAGCAATCTTTCATTTAAAATGTTTCATTAAAAACAGCAGACAAGGGGGATTTTATTAATTTTCAATTAAATTTTTCCAGTATTCTTACATGTTTTTTTTTTTTGCTGGAGATAAAGAATGTAAAAATATTCTATATTTTTTTTATTTTCCAAGTGCTTTTAGCCTCTTCACAGGCCATTTTCAAGTATGTTATTTTTCTGGTTTTTTAATGTCTTCATATTTGACTGTAATGTAATTTTTCTGTTCTTAGTTTTTTTTAGTTTTTTAAAAAAGAGAGTTCTTTAAAGCTGTCACATGATGCATGTGGTGGGCATCTATTTTTTAAAAATTTATAAAATCAAGAAGTTAGCTCAACAAATCAACAATAGTGAGATCTGTGTGCAGGTCCCATGTTTGAAATGATAACACACACACACATCAGTGTGGCTAAGTGGTTACACTGTGTTACAACCAAGAGAGTTTAGTTCAAATCCCACAAAGGTTGACTTTGATAGTATCAGCCTGGGGGAGACAATCTCAGTATGCAGCACCATTGGAAAGTGCCTGAAAACTTTAATTTAACCCAACCCTTAGGAGTGAAATTAGGCTGACAAACTGTTCAGAAGCTGCTGATGGTTGAACTAGCACAAATTCACAAGTCATTGCAACTGAGGGTTTACACTTACTGGTATTGTTCAAACTGTTTATCATACTAAATTATACTCTCTCATCAAGAAACTGTTGCATAAACTGCATATTAGCTTGCAGATATTGAAGAAACACAAATGTGCCTGAACAGGCAACAAGTATTAACTAACCATCCTAATAGACAAGTATACACTGAAGACAAGTAGCCAGTCATTATATATGTATATACATTTCTACACATGTATATGAGAGGAGAAATTATAATATTAGCATCCCATGAGATACCAAATTTGGGCAGCAACCTTTCTTTTAATCATCTTTCATTAAATATGGTAGACATGGAAGGTTTAATTCATTTTTTTTAGTTTTTATGTTTTGTAAGAGATTACAGAAATGTTTAATAATTTTCATTGTTCCAAGCACTTCTGACCATTTATTTAGCCATTTTCTAGGGAGTTTTGTTTTGGTGTTGCTAATGTTTCTTCATGTTTTCACTGTTTTATTTTTTCTTTTATTGTTTTGAATAGAACCATTAATCTGAGCTTTTGCATAGTGAGTGCGGCTTGAATTTGCATGAGTATCTTTCTATTTTTGAAAACATTTTAATACTCCATTTTCACTGTTAAATAAGTTGAGATTGATAATTGGAGAGAGATATTTTAATATACAGAGCCACTCAAATAGTGATATGTTTCTGGTAATGTGATTTATATAGAATTTTAGTGCTTTTGACCAGAATTTTTCTGTACAGTAAAACATAAGGATGCTGGAAAAACTAAATAAAAAACTTATTTGTCTGCCATATTTAATGAAATAAATATACATATATATTTCATTAAATATGGCTGACATATATATATAAACTTATTTATAAATGGAACTTTGTCTGTGTGTGTCTGTGTATCCATTACCTATAGACTCCGAAATGGCTGAACTGATTTTCTTGAAAATTTACACAGTTGTACTATAAGCGTCTGCGAGTGTTCTTAGCTAGGTTTTGTGTCACAGTACCCCCTATAAATATCAAAAATTGATATTTTAAAAAAATCGGGTTATAGAGGAGTGGTCCGATTTTAATCAAATTTGATACACTCATAGACAAAGACATAAAAAACAATATTCAGAAGTTTCAAGGTTGCAGTTCTTACAATAGTGCAGAACATTTGATATCGATAGCAGGAAATCAAAATTTGATTTACATCCATTCATTTTTCTTTCAGTCTACAGTTTCGCTTTAACTGGAAACAACTATTGCTTTTTAGTCTTTCATGCCAACGTCCAAAGAGTCTGAGCTCCTGGATTATGGATTAGTTTTAAAGCTTTCATTACGCCCAAGCAACGCCGGGCTATACTGCTAATACTAGCAGTATAGCCTGCTAATACTAGCAGTATAGCACACACACACACATATATATACATATATATGTGTGTGTGTGCACATACTAATATGTGTGCATGTATTTCGAATAAACTTAGAAAGATTCAAATTGACCAGATTTTTTTTTGTTACACAAATACTGATTCTATGTATTTTTATCAGAGATAGTCTCCATTGATTTCAGTTGTAAACAAATATTGATCTTAAAATTGTGCAGGGCTTACAGTGATATAACTTTGAAACACTGATTCTTGTATGTTCACTGAAGTTAAGTAACATTGAGCCTGGTTAGTATGAATATCGATAATCGCTTAGGAATACCAGGTACAGCAGGCTAAGATGTGTGGTTTGTGTAATGGATAACACCTTGGAATTGGGAATCTGAATTCCATTGGGAAAGGTATGAAGCATTAGGACTGGCATCAGTAAATCATTATCTCAAAAAATAAAAAATAAAAAATTCACACTCTAAAAATATTTTCTGCCTTTAAATAAATCATAAAAGATTGATAAGCTGTAAAAAAAGTCAATCCATCAAAAAACTGTTATATATATATATATATATATCTCAAATGGCAAATGTTAATACTCACTCTTTGCTTTTAGGAGAGAGGTCATCTGCTGTGGGCTCAAAAAAAGTGAGAACTTCATGGCATTGGGAGATCTTTTTATCAAGTTTAATGAGAAGCTACAAGGAATGAAAAAAAAGAAAAGAAATATAGTTTAATACAATAATATATTGTAAACTGAACATAAATATTTCTAAAAAAAATAAAATAAAACTAATCAAGAAAAACTTTGTATTCTCTCCTTTAAGATGTTACATTTCACCCTATCAAACATCTAAGCTATCCATAATGCAAAACAATGAAAGACAAAATAAATAAAAGAAAAATATTGAATTAAAAATGAAGGTTGTGGGTAAGATTTGAGCCCTATTGTGGAATTTGAAACCATGTAAAATCATCCAATAATGATACTAGACAAAACCAGCATAAACTATAAATTAATTACAGAAATTTATTTTTAAAAACAACACAAAAATTATTTGGATCAGTAAACGTGGCTGCCTGATTTCTCTAATACTAATAATAAATCAGGTAATCTGGTTTTAATTAATATTGATCAAAACTCTTAATTCAATACAGATTAAAAAATAGAGAATGAAACTAAAGATGACAAACACCTATCAGTGAAAATTTACTTAAATTCTACCGAGACTAAACCCAGTATAGAGTAATTTATAAATGACACCTACCTAATGAAATTCCATTTGCTTTGGGCCACTGATACTAATATAAACACTAACAAAGATAATTATTAACAAGCAGATAATTACAGTTTGTCAGGGAGTTATGAAACAAATAGTTACATGAGAAATGGAGGAGGAGAAAGAAACAGTAGCAATTAAAATGATAATATGATAAATGGAGGAATAAAGAAAAGAAATAAGTCTGTTAGTAGAGGCTTAAGTATAATTGGCAAACAACAATTAACTCCTGTCTCTCTCTCTCTCCATATATATATATATATATATATATATGAATAGAATAAGTAAAGAACAAGTAGGAAAAAATGTGTTTTTAATCTAACATTTCATATTAACAAGCTTCTTCAGAGATTTTTTAAGGACCAATGATTTAAAATAAATTTTTTTTAAATTTCAAAATCTTTTCAAAATCTATAATCCATGAATCCAAAATACCAATAGATATTATTAAATAATTTAAAGATAGTTCCTTATATTCTCAACATTGTGATATTGTTTTTCCTATATGAACTACATTATATTTTCCTTCATAATTATGTTTTTTCCCTATTATTATCTATATTTTTCTCATTATTATTTTCTCATTAAGTTTTATTACTTTATTATTTTTAACACTAGTAGTATAGCCCAGCATTGCTCAGGTGTAATGAAAGCTTTAAAACTAATCCATGGTCCTGGAGCTCAGACTCAGCCTAAAGAATATTTGTGTGAAGTTTGGTGAGAATTGGATAAAAATTGTGGATTTGTATAAAGGACATACAGACAGACACACACACACACAAACATCTTGCCTTTTATATATATATATATATATATATATATATATATATATATATATATTATCGATTTTCTGCACTATTGAAACTTCTGAATATCATTTCTTATGTCTTTGTTTATGAGTGTATCAAATTTTATTAAAATCGGACCACTCCTTCTATAACCCAATTTTTTCAATTATCGTTTTTTGATATTTATTGAGGGTACCTCGACACAAAACCTAGCTAAGAACACTCGCAGACGCTTATAGTACGACTGTGTAAATTTTCAAGAAAATAGGCTCAGCCATTTCGGAGTCTATAGGTAACAGACACACACACACACACACACACACAGACAAAGTTCCATTTATAAATAAGTTTAGATAGATATACTATTATATACTATTGCATGTTATTTATATTGCTTAATTGTAATATTTTAATGATATAATATGATACTTTAGATATCATTAATTTTATATGTTTTAATATCTATATATTATTTATATTACTTAATTATAATAATGTAATAATTTCAATACACAGATATTTAGTATTTTAATACATATTTCCTTGAAAGATTTTGTTAACAACTTATTTTCAAAATTTATTTATTTATAAAAAGTTTGCTTAATACTTGTATACATCACTTGGCTAGAATTTTGAACAGAAATGTATTTCATGTTGTTATTCACACCTATACTAATGTTATTGACATATAAACACACTTGTCTAGAGTTTAAATATGCTTGACATGCATGCCACACATACTTAAATAGATGGAAGTTTTTCCTTTACATTTAAAATATTCATCTATTGTTTTATTATACATGACATGTACCTGACCAATGAATTCAAACCTCAATCAACATACTGTCACTGTGGAGTTTTTAAAATATTTTATTTTTTAATCTTTAAATGTTTTTTAAATCATTCATCTTTAAAAAAAAAATCTCTGAAGAAGCTTGTTCAAGTGAAACATGTTAGATTAAAGACACTTTTTCCTACCTGTTCTTTACTTATTCCATTCATCTTGTCAAATTTCAATCCATATATTCAACTCATATATATATATATATATATATATATATATATATATGATGTTTTCTTGTTTTTACTCTGAATGGTGTATTGACAGTTTTCTATTTAGAAAAGTATTGCTACAAACAAATGAGTACAGTCATTCTTTTGACTTTAATTTTCAAAATGTTTTTGCTTTAATTTTTAAGTGACAACCCTTTACACTTATAGTCAACCATTTTTATGTATATCTTTAATGACCAAAGAGGAATAAACATTGCTACCGATGTTATAATAAGAAAAAAAAAACAAATCCTTTCAAAAATTACTGTTTTCTACAAGCAGTAGTTTATGTATAATATCTTTTTTTTACCGCGAGGTTGAAAAAATACCAGGTTGGGAAACTGGTGCAGGATATCCTTCTCTCAATGAGGGTATATGGGCATCTCTTAAGCCATGGTAGGCAACCCATCTAGTGATGGTGTCACGATAAAAACACCCTTGGTAGCTCTAGCGAAGCATCAAGTACTCAGCTACTGACAAGATTTTGAATCTCAGCCGAGGCTGCAGAATGGTGATGATGATAGTCAACCACCACATGTTATTAATTGTATGGCTGACCACTTGTATCCAAGGATACCTGTCTACTAGGACAACCAGCTAATTGCCATTGCAGATGGCTGCTCAGGCACACTTGTGTTTGTTCAACACCCTCAGAGCCATCTGTGGCCCACAGAGCCCATCTGTAGTTTATACTGCAACTATGCCAAGCAGACCTTAGTTACAATTTCTGGGAGGATGCACATTATTTGGTGTGAACAACAGGCTAAACAAGGTCTGTATGCTCAAACAATCGGTCACAATGACTAGTGACTTTGTGCTAGAACAACCATCAATGGCTCCCAAAGGTTTCACTCACAAAGGTTGGGTCAACCCATGGTACGGTTTCAGGCATTTTCCAAAATCTCTTTCAGACTGACAAATTGACCATGGTGAAATTTGAACGCAGGCTTCATGGTCAGAAAATGAACATTCTAACCATTTATTAACTGTACACATTGCTATTAGGCACATTATCTACACACACAGACACACACACACACACATTTAGAAAATGAATCACTATGAACTTAAAATAAGAGAGATTGAGAAACTAATAATAATAAAAAAACTAATAAAAGATAAGTTCTGAAAATGTAAAACGTATTTACATTTAAAATTTGACCTTTGATTTTAAACCTTTTGTAAATTTGGAAAAAATACAAAAAAAACTTCAATATGGATGTTTAAAAGATGTAAAAGCAATGAATGCATTGTAAATATTTGTGTAAATTTTGCCACATCTTCAATAAATTCTAAATATTATACAGAATAACCAACTAAAATAATGTTTAGAACTTCTGTTAATAGAAATAAAGTTACTAAGTGCTGTACTAATTTTATGTATTTGCAGGAACATCATTAAATCCATAGCATAATAAAGATACATAAATATTTATTTTTTGACTACCTTCTAGATTGCACATCTAATCCTTTTGATAAAACAAAAATGCAGATCTTTTTTGTTTCTTTTTGTGAAAATAAAAACATTATGTTCTTACAAATTAGCTATTAGGTTATAGGTTAAAATTGGAAGCAATTTAAAGTTAGCTGAAAGTATACAAAGTTGTGTGTTGTGGTCCAGTGTATATCGACTCAGAACGAGAAATCGGAGAGCCGAGTTCGAATTCCAGTTGAATTCGTCGCAATCATATACGTGCAAATACCCTTGGGAAAGGTATTAATCCATCTCTTCCCTCTAGCTTTGGGTCAAATAACAGGACAGATTGGGTTCTACAGCTTTGGTTGGCAACCAGTCTACTGCAGAAAGCAATGGCAACCTACTGCGGGATAATCTTCTGCCCAGTCAGTCATGTCTCTTTCGAGACATGATCGCCCAAGCATGTATCATGTATGGTACTTAACTGACTAACTGTTACAAAGTACAGAATGGAATGATTTGAATAAAATGATATTTTCATTAGGTTTCTAAATTGATCATAAGTTTGTAAAGGAGTCCAATTAAAAATAAAAAGAACTGAATTAAGTCCATATAGAAGAAATAAGTTCTCATTCAATTCAGAATTATTTGGTCTGGTTTTAATGAAAATTATGTATTATGATTATAAAAAATATTACTTTTGATCATTCTATTTCTTTGGCTTGTCAGATTAATACTGCCATAAGTAGTAAAGTTTGATAAATGAAAAAAAAAAAGAAAGATTTTCTGCAGAATTAATAAGAATAAGGAATTAATGATTATTAAACTTATTGTATGTCTAAAAGTTGATACAGTATTCGCCTATATTTTTGAGATGAGGTATTGTAACTATTTACCTTGTTCATACTGTTGACCTCATTTTTGTTGTCATATCTAGAACATTTCGGCCATTTTACACTATGTCTTTCTTTAAATAGAACTAGAACAATCTAGGAGAGAGGACAATAAACAAACAGAAGTAAAATAAAATGTTATGCTTTTGAAGATA
Source organism: Ascarosepion bandense (assembly GCA_037127315.1). NCBI lineage: Eukaryota > Metazoa > Mollusca > Cephalopoda > Sepiida > Sepiidae > Ascarosepion > Ascarosepion bandense. Next base: position 4,971,195 of record JBBBDQ010001294.1, on the reverse strand, counting down.
GTGTTTGACAGGAAAGTGAAATGTGTGAAAGAAGAAACCATTAGCATAGAACTGACAGCTACAGTCTTTAATAAATGAGGACAACAGATAAAGTAAATACAACCTCATCTCTGAAGTATAGACAAAGATTGTTTCAGTTTTCATCAAATATAGTTTAAGGAATATTTGTTAAGATATGATTCACAGGAGTCTAATTTGATCCCGAAGACATCGTCATAGGACAGTGATTTTCCAAGTGTAACTTAGATGTGGCACAAGACAGAAAGTATGGAATACCCAGTGAGAATCGAACTCACTACTCATTTGTAATTGTTTTAGCAAGACAAGCTTGTTAGCTGTTACACCATGTCAAGGTGTCCAACAAATGATTTTCTAAGTGTAGCTTAGATGTGTCACAAGGCCAAAAGTATTGGGCATCCAGTAAGGATCAAACACACTATTCAGTCATAATTGATCTAGTGAGACAAACTTGTTAACCATTACACCACATTGCCTATATAGTCAGAGAATGACCTGCATACAGCATAGGAGAAACAGCCAACCCAGTTTTGATAAAAACGAAAAAAAAGTTTAAATAAAAACAAATCTATCACATTTAGTTAATTTTAGCTAAGTTTGTTCAATGTGGTTTAATAAAAAATAACACCTTATTTTTTCAAAGTTTAACTAATAAATGTTCCTGCCAATATCATTAAAGGATTTGTTTTCTTTTGTTAAGGTGTATTAAAAGTATTTTCACTTTTAGAAATCTAAAGACTATTCATAATTCTACTCTTTAGTTAATATTTATATAGTTAAAATGACGCTTAAAAACTTTTAAAATGATAGAAACTGACTACTAGCACCTTAAAAACATTTGGAAGATCTAAAATCAATGAAAGAAACCATCTTCAATTTTTATTTTTAAGGTTTTCCATGATTTTAATCATGAGAAACCTTAAAAAAATTGCTTTGATACATATTAATATTTTAATATTTTTGATAATCAGGTTTAATTATTACTAATTTTTTAATTACAAAAAAAAAAAAAAAATCAAAATCCTAATAATTCCTAAAAAAATTCTAATTCCTTATAATCTTAAGGTATTTAAACATGGAATTGTCACATTTTGGTTGATTCTAAAATAATCAGAATATAAGATTCATGAATGTAGATCTATCTAAAAATTTGAATTCTATCCAGTCCACTAGACATGGTCCAAATGGAAAAAATCAGACAATCAATAAGTGTGCATTGCACATTGTGATCACAAGGGACATTACTGCTGTTTAACATCATTCTTAACCATTTTACTCTTTCATGAAAAGTACATTATCCATCAACAAACTGAATTTTTATAATCAATAAAAACATTGGCATTACAAACTGCCACAAATATAAACAGATATGAAAGGCAGCTTCTCAAAAGGTCTTTTAAGGATACTTTTATTATTCTTATACTATTCGTACATTGGTATGCATCTATATATTATGATGAAAGGCTATGAGAAAAATTGAAATTATGAGAAATAAAAGTTTAATTTATTAGTAGAATGAGAAGTACAAAGATTGATTTCAAGTAGAGAAGAGAAATATATAAAACATCATATATAAATCATAATGCAAATAAATGTTTTGTTTTCATTTTGAATGGTAGAGTTAATTTTATGATTCTGCCAATTAAACTACTTTATATAACCAGAAAAAAATATGATTAGAATTTGAAGATTTTATGAAGAATACACATTGAATAAAATTATAATTAACACCTAATCAAAAATGCTATTTTTATCTTTCATATTTGATGACAAGAAATTATTTAGTTAACCTCATAAGAATCTATATAGAACAAAAGACTGATGTGCATCATTTTTTAAAATAATAATCAGTTAATTGCAATGATACACACTTGGGCGATTGTGCCCCTTTCAAGGTGTAACTGACTAGGCAGAAGATTTCCCTGCAATAGATTGCAGTCACTTTCTGTGGTAAACTAGTTGCCAACCAAGACTATAGAACCCAATCTATCCTGCTATTCAACCCATAACTGGTGGGAGAAGAGATGGATTAATATCTTTCCCAAGGGTATTTGTGCATAAGTGAATGAAAAATTCAACTGGAATTTGAACTTGGGTCTCTGATTTCTAATTCCGGGTCAATATCCATTACACTACAATGCACTAAATAATAGTAAAGGCTTTAGAAAATTACCATCAGTTTTGATGGTATGATAAACTACTAATACTACTGAGTGATCATACCCAAGAGTAACTAGTAGTTTATACTGTAGATAAAATAACAGCAATTCTACTCAGTAATCTGACACTCATTATCCTAGCTTTTTTCAATAATGTTGTTTGATGGTCTTTCTCAGATTTCTTCAGGGTTATTTCAAGTGCTCCAGAAATAATGGGCACAAAAGTTTCCTTCCTATTTAATTTTTGTTTTCCTTCATTTCTCTTTCAAGATTTACATGGCTTTTGTGCTTCCGCCCATCCAATTTATTGAATCTAGACTTTTGGACTGGATTGGGTGAATAAATCGCACCTCAAAGTTCCGGAGAATTTTATGCTAAGGTTGGTTCTGGTTTGTACCTAAAATATTCAAATTCTTGCCATTTGCACAGTTTCCAGTGGACCCTCATCTCCAAATAATTATTTGTTTTCTTTAGTCTCTTTACCACCACCAAAAAACATTACTTTGAGTTACAATGATTCAAGGAATATATATATATATATATATATATATATATATATATATAAAATTTACAACTTTCTATTGCAAGTATGAAACTGCCTGAAGTTGAATATTTATTTGTCAATCCCAATGCTCAAATAAAAGAAACTGCAGACTCTCAAGTAAAACCAGATATGGTTTTATTTGATTTTTTTCTTTGCTTTGTTTAAAAAATGTCAGAAAAATTAACTGTAGATTATATCAAATTTTTCCCATATGAATTAACTGCAGTCCAGTTTATTTCTCTCTCTATAGACAGCTTACAAAGATTGGTCCCAGGAGATGGCTTCAGGATAAACATATATTTGTGTAATTTATTCCTGCAGATTCCTTGGTCTGGTTGCAACAGCAAGTTGGCTTTTTGGGATGGAGAAGAGAGTTAAGTATGTAAAATTCTCTCTCTCTCTTTCTCTCTCTCTCTCTCTCTATATATATATATATATATTAAAAGATATCTATTCTTGGATAGATAAGAAATCTGCATTTCTTTTAACAAAATTGGAGAAAAAATTATTTTCACCAGGAGGAGGCAGTTAAAGAAAAAAAAAGAAAAAAGTTATTCAGATAGCTATACAAATAAAAACACTGAGAAATAAATTAATGTCTTTCTCAAGAGCATTTGTTTGAAGGGAAAGTAAACAACCTCAGCTAGAATTCTATTTTCCATGATAACTATTCTAACAATATCATCCCTCTGCTACACACACACACAAAACTATACACAAAGTCTTGGCCTTACCCATTTCCAAAAATTCTGTATTCCAATGACCAAACTTCTAATTTTGAGAACTGGGTTGAGATGAGAACTTATATATATTACTAAATATAATATTTAGTGGGTGTACATGTTTGAGTAGACATCATTGTCTTTTTTAAGTGAAATTAATGTCTGCTGTCCTTGAGATCAAAAGACTTAAGAAAATGTGCTTTGTGATAAGAAACTCACCTGTATTCCATATTTAATCAGGAAAACTGATTTTCTTTAATCAGACTTTTAATCTTTAGGTTGGAAGACATTAATTTCATTGTTTAAAAAATGAGGATGTCTACTCAAATGTATACCCACTGAATATAACATTTATTATTAGGACCACCACAAAAAAGGGTCAAAAGTTATCTCCCTTTGACCATTCAAGGGAGTCGATCCCCAGCTAATAGGTGCATGCTGGAAGACAGGAAGGGACTTCTGGCAGGACCAGAGCAACATGACGTGCAGGACTTTGCTAGGCTCTCCATAACCACATCCTTATTCAACATTCACAACTGTTTGCTGTACCCATGTTTCTACAATAATAAATTCCCTAGTTACTTCCAATACTCAGTGAGTGTGTCTTTTTTCCATAACCGTTTTATTTTGTCATATTAAAAACATAACATTTATAGTAATAAGAAATGGCAAATTAAAAATTCCATTTTTTATATTATATAAAAATAAATGGATTTTTAAATTTATGAAAGGATTTTAACAAGTATTGTAAAAATTAATTTAAAAAATAGTTTTATCAATATCTTCATTCTAGAAAAATACAGTAGATATTTATATTTTTATACAATTGAATTTTAAGGTTTAAACTATCTTAAATATCTCTTCCTAATACAGATAGTGAGAAGAGCTTCACTGGAAGATAACCAAGAAGTAATAGATAAAATTAAAATTATTACTATTGAAGTTACTCCAACAATCTGTCAGTTTAGATCTGACTCAACATTCCATTTTCTCAACAGGTTTGCTGCACCTGTACCTTCACATTCTTTCCACAAATAGCTGTAAAATATGTTATTTATGTATAAAACAGTGCTATGCAAATCATTTTTATTCTTGATTACAAGATTGTAGCTATAGCAGAATTGATATAAGAAAGAAATAGAAATGAATAATTTAGTGACTTTGCTCTTGAAATTCAAGTATAAATTGTGATATAAATAAAGGATGACACATTTTCATTGTAACACCAGATCAATGGATTATCAGCTTAGTGTAAAGAATGTCAACTAAAAACATTAAGCTTGATACTCTAAATGACTCAGCCCACAACAATAATTGTCTAATTTTGTTCATGACTTTATTGCAATCTTGATAGCTTCAAGTAAATTAACCATAGGGTTATAAATCAATCTGGTAAAACAAAATTATTTGGAGGGGGAATGGAGAATCTACTACATACACCTATAAAAAAAAAAAGAAAATAAAAGACAGACAAAAAAGAGAGGAGGAGGGCTAAGAAGAAGAACTTTATCTCATTCCATAAGATATAAGTTTACTTTTCAAACAGTATTTTTTTAACTTGGTTACAATAAAAAAAATTACTGTTTGAAAAGTAATCTTATTATCTATCTATTTTTTCTTGTGTATTTCATCCAAATAATTCAAAATCTGTATTTTATGTATGGCTCATTTCTTTTTGAATTTTCTTTTACTTTAATTTAGTTTCCCTTTTTTGACAATTATGTTTAGAGTATATCATTATGAAGAGTTCTACTAAAACATCTAACCAAAACATCATCAGTGGTTCTGTTTCATAAAGTATAAATAATAATTATATATTCTTAAGTTCTTGACAACAACTAATCCATTGTTACGAGGATGCATTTATATATAAAAATAATATTAATAATAATATTAATGTCTAAAAAGTTGTAGTAAGGGATTCTGTTGAGTCCTATTTGTTATTACAAAAAAGTTTTAATTCATGAAGTAGTTGTAAAAATAAGAAAATTAGGAATAGTATGGGATACACATTTTTTTTTCTATCAAAATAAGCAATAGGAAAATACATAAAAACATTATAGAAATTTTGGATCAAAACGGCATTAGAATTTAAATTACATTTTTATATTTCTCAACCAATCAGCTAAAAACATAGAATAAGAACATTCTAGAAAAATAGGATCGGAAGTCAATTAACAAAAAATATTTAGGCTCCAAAACAAAATAGTAAAATACAAATCTGATTGGTCAATAAATGTCTTCACACCTAAATGTTAGGATGATTCTTTGATCCACTATGATGGTATATAAATAACACACAGTTAGGAAGAAAAAAGTCAGTCACCAAGCTAGCCATTAAGTCAGCATGTAACCGATACTTTGTCCGGCCAAGTCATTCTTCCACACCAAAGTTCATGACCTAGCTACAGATGGCCGTGAAAGGAAAAACCCGACAAACTTTCTTTCATCAACGCGACATGCTGTCGCCACCCGAGATGAACTTAATGTAAGTAAGAACGACTTATTTACGGACTCCGTTAATATAAACTTACACACACCTTTAAACAAATTTAACTTCTTGCCAAACTTTATTTTCCAAAAGGCAATTTTTCACATCTTGTATTTTATTTGTTTCCACATGCTAATTTTATTTTATACATATTAAATTGTTTGTTGTTTAATGTTCGTTGTGACTTATTCCATTTCTTTTGCGCGATTGTAAAACATTGTGTTGTATTTGTGGGGGAACTAATCTCAAGAGCAATACCCGTAAAATACGGAAGCACATCAACCAAGCACTTACCAAATCCCCTACAATAGAACGTTTTGGAATGTTCAGTAAAATTGAGAGAATTCTAAAAGATTCTAGAATATGCAAATTAGGTGTTAGCCCCTCTAAAAAGAGGTTTTGGGAAGAGAGTAGTTAGTTGTTAAAAGGATTTGCTGACCTTATCAACTCCGGCTTTAATTCAAGGATTTATATCCAGCCGAAAGAATATCTAAGAACAGTCACCAGCCAACTACAACCTAAAAGAGAACCTCCTGGAACTATATGGGTAAATATATATTTTTGATTCTTTTATTGACCAAACGAATAATTATTCTTTACATACATAATTAAGTATTTCCAAAAAGTATAGCACTTAAACTTCTTTGCTATCTTAACTGGGTAAAGATATTTGACCCTTCCTTCCCCTTCATAACACTTTCCCTGCCAGTAGTAAACTGTTTTTCTTTTTGAATGAAAAAACTGTATATTTGTAAATATTTTTATTTAATGTTTTTGTAAATTAAATATTTGTCTGTGAATTAACTCTGAGTTTTGGTTAATCAATTTTTTTCTTTTGTTACACTCAACATGTAACAACGTCAAATGCAGTGTAAGCATATGTGTGTGTGTGTGTGTGTGTGTGTGTGTGTGTGTGTGTGTGTAAAAAATTCACATATAAATAAAATATATCTGTGAAAAGACAGTATGAATAACGACAAAAAGAAAACTTTTCTTTACCAATGTATTTTATCAAGCTAAATCTAAGAACTTTATTTTGCAACATGTATTTATAAAACAGAAGTAAAAACATTGTTAAGTTTTGAACATTTTTAAATTTAAGAACACTATTAAATATGCTTAAAGCTAACTGTTTAAGTAAAGGTAAACTATTAAACAAAAGTAAATAAATGTTAATGAAATTTTGTTTTCTTATTTGTCATACATTTATTTATTCTAATAAAAAATAAACAGATATATATAAACAGGGGTGATTGCAGAACTCTGAATGTGTGTGGGGGGGCACTTAGGGGTCAAGGTTTTTCTGAGGAGGAGGTAGACAAACTCAAACAGCATCAGTTTAGTGTGTTGTTTAGTGTATTCTTAAGTATGTTACATCACTAAATTAAATGGAATAACTTTTCATTCATCGTCAGTGCCATATGTAATACACACTTGGGTGATCATGTCTCGAAAGAAACATGACTGACTGGGCAGAAGATTATCCCACAGTAGGTTGCTATTACTTTCTGCAGTAGTCTGGTTGCCAACCAAGGTTATAGAACCCAGTCTGTCCTGTTATTTAACCCATAACTGGAGTGAAGAGACAGATTAATACCTTTCCCAGGGGTATTTGCATGTAAGTGAATGCAAGGGTTTCAAGTGGAATTCAAACTTGGCTCCCTGATTTCTCATTCCAAGCTGATATCCACTGCACCATAACGCACATCCATAGTAGTGGACTTCTAATTTAATCTTACCCTCTTTTCTACTCTGAAGCTGTTGGAACACTGTTGTGGTCCTGTTTAAGGGAACACAATTATAAGGTGAAAGAGTCCTGTGTTCACTGTGAGCGGTTAAACTACAAGTGTACTCCTTTGCTTGAAGGTAGAAATGTCTGGCATTATGTAAACCAGACAAATCCATATTGTCCATGGATATAGGGGTGTTAACTACCCCAGAACAAACACAAGAGAGGTTAATTTCAAAACAAAATCAAAGGGTTAATACTAATGTCAATACTAGCAGAACAGTGTGACTTGTCTGCTCTGATTTCTTATAAAGCTGATTTTAAAAAAAAAAAAGCAGAAGGAAAAGTGGTGAAAACCAAATCTTATCAAGATCAGAGACTGATCAGTTTCATAAATTTTTGAAGCTTATAGAGGTGGGGGCAACTAAGGGGTCAGCCAAAATTCTGGGGGGCCTTGGCCTCTTCTGCCTCCCTGTAGAATTGACATTGTATATAAACAAATAAAATAATTAACATTCAGCAACAATTACACACTTGTTTATTAGACATTAAAATTCATCACATAGAATCCACTCTGTCTGTCTGTCTGTCTGTCTGTCTGTCTCTCTCTCTCTCTCTATATATATATATATATATATATATATACATACAAATAAAACAGTGACTATTTGGTGATTTTCTCCTGATGTTTCTCTAAAGTCATTTGATGTCAGCAGGAACTTGTCAAAATGATGTGTTATACTCTTAATACCCCAAAGCTTGAAGTGAACATGAGTTCACATACTTTAACTGTAGAATATATTTTAGTATCACATGACTAAAAGGTTGTACAGTTCAAAGACATTTTAACATGTGTCTACCTAGATTGAAAACAAATTCTATTGATAATAGGTTGCTGTTCTTTGATGTTAAGGACTTCCAGAGTTTTTAAGTTTTTTTTTTTTTTGCAGAGTACTGTTGACCACAATCTGATCAAAGTGATACCATTTGGCACTTGCTTTGTTCGGAGAGGAGATAGGTCAACCTTGTAAAAATAAATGTTGCAATTTGACCAACATATGTTGATGCTTATTCTTGTTACTGACAGGCACAAGAGAATCAGTATACAACATTTGTATTTTGCAAGGAAAATTTTGATGAATTTTACACTATAGGTGTTACATCTTACCTGACATCAAATGACTTATTCAGTGATCAGACAAACTCACAAAAAGTTCAACAAACATCCTTTATCTGTTTATACAACAGAAAATGTTTAAACAAAGACCTGCTGTCTAAAAGATGTATTTTTAACATACACTTATACAAAAGCAATAATCAATTGGGTTAATAACATTAGCAATAAAGAAAAATGTTTCTTCATGTCATTAGACATAAAAGACTTCTACTTAAGAATATACTAAACAACACACTAAACTTAGCAAAATAATACATGACTATCTTCAATGAAATATAATTAAACACTGATGAAAATTAATATTATATCACAATAAAAAATATGGACAATAACTGGTCATAATAATAATAATAATAATAATAACTTTGATGTAACAATGGGTAGCTAGGATTGTGCAATTGTTTGTGAGCTCATAGGCATATACATAATCAATAAATTAAAAAATATTAACAAAATAGATATAGGTCTATACAGAAACAATGGTCTAAGCATTTGAGATGGCAGAACTACAGAAAAAATACAATAAATAATAAAAACCTTTGAAACCCTAGGATTTACAATAGCTATTAAATCCAACCCCAAAATAGCAAATTTCTTTCAACCTAAACAACGGAACATACAAATCATACAGAAAACCAAACAACCAAATATACATTACAAAAATTCCAACCTTCCCAACATATTCAAATAAATACTCATATATATAAATAAAAGGATTTCATGAAATTTTAGTAGCCTAAAAATATTCAAGGAAAATGTTACAACTTGTTTCTAGTGATTATAATAAGTCTAGCTAAGATGACTCTTGATTGACTCCAACAGACTTTTTTGACTCACTTTGAGTTCTTTATTTGAGGCATCTAGCCTAGTTCATTTGTGTTACTGGGGATATATTATTTACTCCACAACATCCCAATTTTAAGATTTTTATTTATGAGTAAATATTTTGTTTTATTTATTAGTATTCACCCCTCCTCTTTTTGACAAGTTTACTAATATACTGAATTTTGTATTTTTTACATTTTGGGTCAATCTCTAGTTTTTCTGTACATTTCCTTTTTCTGGTAATTGTACTTGTACGTTCAACAAATTCTTGAAGTGGGTGTTGGTACATCAAAATTATCATACACTACTTTCATAGGTTCTTCCTTTCTTGCAACCTTTTCTTCAGTAAACTTTTTTTTAACTGATTCCAAAATTTTTTGTGTTCCTATTTTTTTCCTTTTACCATTTATATAATCTTTCCAGTTTGTGACATTATTATGCCATTTTCCCACATTTCCTTTTCATTTTTACTCTGAAAATACTTTTTGCCAATTTTGAAAGAAATTAGTGTTCTTTTTGTAATCCATTCTTATTCTTTTTTGATCTAGTAACAACTTGTCAAACACTGATTTAATTTTTCTAGCAAACATCAATTCTCTTAGTGACTTACCTGACAGTGTATTGGGATTTGGTAATATCTGGTAAACTCAAGAATTTTTGTAGTGCTTCTTTGCTCACTTTTTCATTACATGCTTTTTTTCAAAGCTCTCTTAAAAATACCCACAAACTGTTCAGTTTGTTTATTTGACCTTGGGTGATATGGCAGGGTAGTAATGTGATCAATTGGGAACATTTTACAAAAATCTTAAAATTTGTAGGCAGTGAATAGTGTACTGTCATCCAAGACTATGACATCTGGAATGCCATAAAAAAGTTTGTGTAGAAAAATTCATTGTAACTGTAAAATTAGGTATTTTACACTTAAAAATTTCAGGTCAAATTTAAAGCTATCCACTACTACAAGGTAATGTGATCCATGTATTGGACCTGTGAAATCTATGTGTAATCTTGACCCTGGAGCATTTGTTTAGCCAAGGTTGTAATTTCATGATAAGTGATTTTGCTACCAGAATACAACCTCTGCAGACTTTTGCCACTTTTTCAACGTCTTTATATATTTTAGATAACATAGCTTTTCATGGGAGATTTCATCCATGAAATTCTTGAATGTCCACTATGAAATTCATTTAATATTCACTTTTGTAATATGCAAGGTATTTACTACTCTTTGTGTAAATTAAATATCAAATAAGTGTTCAAGATTAGATTGTGTTCTTCCTTACTTTCTTTTAGTCATTTTTTTATTTCTACAATAAACATGTCTTGTTCTGCTTTTACTTTTATTTCTTTCAGGGTAACTGGTAATTTATGTACTACATTGTATAATATATTTTTAATTTCTATTTCACTTTTTAAAGCTGCAATAACAGTGCCTTCAAACAGTTATTTATATCAATCTTGATAACCATCCACATGTCTTAATTTTTTGGACAGTTGGTATTCTATCCTAAAATTGTAACTTAATCAGATGGTACTCTAGGGTTGTAATCTATTTGCTGTATGCAGAGTAATTCCTTTTTTTCAAATCATTAATTGATAATAGAGGTCTACATTCTGTCTGCAACTGAAAACACTTTCTGTATAAATTTGTGAAAATTTTCACTCCAAGTATTATTGCTAATGCCTCTTTTTCGATTTGGCAGTATTTTTTTCTGCTGGTAGTAGTGAACGTGAAGCATGTGTGATGGCTTTCATGTTACTGTCATCATATTTATGTAGAATTACTGCTTCTATATTATAATCACTAGTATCTGAAGCTAATACGATTTCTGCTTTTGGATCAGAGAGTGCTAATGATAGGACTGAAGTCAGTATTTCTTATTTATTCAAATGCTTTCTGACACTTATCAGTTCAGTTACATTTTGCACCTTTTTAAAGCAAATTGTTTAGTGTAGCTTTTACATTCTGCATATTAGGTGCATAAATTTGATAATAGTTTGCTAGTCCTAGAAATGCTTGTAACCTAGTAGCATTAGTTAGGGGAGACATATTCTTAATTGCACTTGCTCTTGATAGATCAGGTTGATGACTATTTTTGTCAATGACTTGTCCTATGTACTTGATTTTAAGCAAAAACAATTTGCACTTTTCCTCACTGAGTTGGAATCTGTACTCCTGTATTTTTTCAAAAAATGTTTTCATGTGTCTGATATGTTGTTCCTTAGATACACTTTTAATATATCACCCAGATAAGCAACTGCAAAATCACAAACTGCAAACATCATATCCATAGCTTGCTGAAATATAGATGGAGTCACTTTTATACCAAAAGAAAGTCAGTTGAACTTATACAATTCCTTGTGTGCATTCATAGTTGTAAACTCTGAACATTCTTGAACCTATATTTGTATATATGCTTCAGAAAGGTCCAGCTTTGAAAAAATCTTTCCTCCGTTTAACTTTACAAAAGTTTTCTCTAGACTTGGTAATGGACAGTTATGGGGGTTCTAAACCCTTGCTTAACTCTGTTAAAGAAAATCAGCATAAAAACAAATTTTCTTTTTTTCCTTTATTTTGATACATGTTATAAATTGTAACAAAAAAAGAAAAATGACTGACCAAAACACAGAGCTAAATCACAAACAAATATTTAATAAAATACAAAATAAAATATATACAAAATTTACAATTTTTTGAATTCAATTAAAAAAAAACAAAAAACAGAGTTATGGGCAAGTGTTACAAAGGGGAAGGAAGGTGTCAAGTATTTTTACTCAGATCATGGTTTTTGAAAAATTTTATTAAATCCTTTCTGAGTTTATCCATTTTTTGTGGATTAGTTTTACTTAGGATTATATATATATATATATATATATATATATATATATATGAAATTATTTGTTTGAACATTATTTTTGATTGATACTCGTATTTAAGTAGATATTCTGTCTTATAATCAAACAGTAAATATATTTATTTCTACTGGCCTGATTAGTTATGATAAATTTTTGTTACAAAAATGTGTGTCATTCAGCAGGATTTGAGCCTGCGACCCCAATCCACATAGGGGAGGCCACCAATTGATCTGGCGCATCACAGACCTCTCGACCACAAATGACCAACAGTCGAAATGAAGTCAAATCAAGCCTATATAACACAATTTGAAATTCATGCAAATAACCATATCTGCTCTGAAATGTATCGTAATGTCAACAAATGCAAACATGTTACAGAAATTGACAAAGATTAATGAAATGGTTATAAACAAACTGACAATTTGAAATTATTTGTTTGAACATTATTTTGTTCGATACTCGTATTTAAATAGATATTCTGTTTTACAATCAAAACAGTATAAATATTTATTTCTACCGGCCTGATTATTTACGATAAATTTTTGTTATGAAAATGTGTGTCATTCGGCAAGATTCGAACCTGCGACCCCTATCCACATAGGAGAAGCTACCAATTGATCTGGCGTGTCTTAGATCTCTCGAGTGGCTTCTTGATTTATTTATTTCCTTCAAGCTTCATAACACTGTCCTCTTAGAAACGTGGATCACTCAGTCGTATCTATTGATATTTTGTTCTCATCAACTATTAAACAATAACCTATTTATATGACCTCTTCCCATTACCAGGATGCTTGTTAAGAATCATTCCATGAATTTCTTCAAGCCACTTCTTGACATTTTTAACCTTCATATTGGGAATTGTGCCACTGAGGTTTGCTCTTGGCTCACAGCCAGTATTGATGCTTTTATTCCTTCTCAGAAATACTGGGTGAAGCCTTAATCTTTTCCATGGTTCACATCAGCATGCACTTCCACTAGAGCCCTCAAGAACCATTATTTATGGCTATACTATTGTGACAGTTTCCATCACAACAGACACCAAGTTGCGGATACATGTAATAAATGTAAACGTATCCTCAAGGAAGCTATGTCTGTTTGCTGAGAGGATTAGACACTGCATTGTATCTAACAACTTTGACTCTCGTGATTACTGGTGGCTCTGTAATATTGTATAAAATAAGAGTAAGTTTTCTATTCCTCTTTTTTTCAGTCAATATGAAGTGTCAACATCTGCTGATAAGGCTAAATGTTTCTTTTTAAACTCTACTTTTTATTCATCTGGAGTATCCTTGCCTAACTTCCCATTTAGAACTGTGTGTGTGTTTTTATAATTTCTAATTTGAATCCCCACAAAGCACATAGGACTGACAGTATCTCTGTCATAGTCCTTAAGAAGCGTGCTTCTGAAATGACTCTTGTTCTCTCTAAAATGTATAATAAATGTCTTGCTGCTTCTTGCTTTCCTGCCCATTGGAAATCCTCATCTGTTGTTCCATTTTTTTTAAAACTCAAGTCTTATCCTTCCAACTATTGGTTTATTAGTATTTGATCTCATTTTGAAGAAATACTAGAGGCCCTAATTAATGCCAAATTGGTTAAGCATCTTACAGGGCTTTTTTTTGTCAGACAAGCAGTATGATTTTTGTTTCTCCAAGTCAACTGCTGACACACTGATGATAATTGTGAAAAGAATCAATCAAGATAAGAATGGCGAAAGCTCAGGCTCAAAAGCTTTTTGACAGGGTTTAGCATACAGGTCCTCTTCACAAATTGAAAAGTTACTGTGTCTCCAGACAAATCTTTAAACAGATTCAATCTTATCAAATTGTGAAATTCTGAACAACCACTCTTCTAGGGCTCTATCCTTGAATCTCTTGAGTTTTTAATTTTCTTTAATGACCCTTCCAATGACATCAGCTCTCAACTTGGTATCTATGCTGAAGACAACTATTTACTCTTGTCTTGAGAATAGATGAAATTATCGGCTGATGTAAAAAATGACCGGGACAAAGGATGGCTTGTTAATTTTAACACCACCAAAATTAAACTCTTCTTTATTAATCATCTGAGAGAACCCTGATGCTAAACTCCAAGTGAGTGGCATTGCACATCTTGGGCTAACATTCTCAACTGTAATGAAATAGAAAGACCATATTGAATCCATTTCAGGTCAGCTGCTAAGAAAGTTGGTTCACTGTGTCATAAGACAATTTATCTTTCCTTAATCTATCTTATATATCTGTAAGTCTGCCATTCATCTTTGCTTAGAATATTGCTGCAATATATGATTCAGTGTTCAAGAGATCCTTGATAAAATCCAAAGAATCAGCAATATCAATGGTCTTAATCTGGCTTCTAGGCTTCAGTTGCTTTCTAATTGCCAAAAAGTTGCTTCCCTGTGTTTTTCTATAATTTTCTATAGTACCTAGATTTTATAAATTTAAGTGCAGTAGCAATGATGTCTCATCAATTTACAGCTGAATTGGCTAGATGTAACCAAAAGTTCTATGCTAACAGTTTCTTTCCTTGCACCTGTCACTTGTGGAACTCCATTCTGCCTCTATGTGTTTCAGCCAATTTTAATCTTTGAAAATTTAAATTTTGCATTTGTCAATTGCTATCTATTGTTGTCCTGATTACTCTTCTTTTGCTCTCACTCCTTAGTAATGTTTCTGTTTTCTAATTTGTCCACACCCAGTAACCCCTTGTCTTAGTGGTTTTACTGCCTTACTTAGGGTGAAGTAAAAAAAAAAAATGGAATACATTGATTTGCATATAAAAAAAGAGACATCCAATTAAAATTTGTTTTATATAGGTACCTCTACTAATTCAAGGTACCTAAGGATTAAAATGAATATTTATAAAAGAAAAAGCTTTCTTAAAGTTTTTATTTTAGCTTTAACTGAAAACTAAAGAATTAAATTTATTTCCAATAAGCAAAATACTCTGGTATATTTTGAACAGAAATCATATTGATTGGAATTAATTAAGGGGTTGGGGTGTAAAATAGCTGATTATAGCTTTTTTTTTTTTCATTGTCTTTCATTACATTGTGTAATTATCTGTATTAAAAAAATCTTCCAAAAATAAAATATACTTTTCTTAAACTTTGCTTGAAGAATATTAGCTGATTTAAAGTATAATTAAACTCATTTGAAAAAAATCGTATTTACTTTAAGTTTAGAATAACACAGAAATGTATTCTAAAAAAAAAAAGAAAAACAGTAGCTGTGTTTTTAACAAACATCATGTTTTACATAATTGGCATGGTGATGACATAATGATTGTTGTTCTATGGAGACTATCTGTATAATTTTTAGAAAATGATGTGAGCACCTTTTTATGTCATTTTTAAGTACTCAGTAATCTTAAAAGTGTTGGAAAATATTCATTGGAAAAAAAAGTACTAATTGTAAATATTATGTCGACTGCTAACACACATTAAAACAAAAAACATTTTTAACCAAAATTTCGAATGAGCTAGAAAGAATTAAAATATTTAAAAAAATACTTTGGTCTTTTCTCTTAATAATAACAAATATTTTCATGATAAAACTTTCTTTTTATTAAGTTTAGTCCCTTTTCTCATCATGCTATGATTTTCAGAGAAAAAGTGCAGATACCTAGTCTTATAAAACAACTACATGATGGATTAGCATTGCATGATATACATTTTTTTTTTAAAGTTCTATGATTTTAAATCTTTTTTAAATATCAGATTTTATTATGCAAGTTGATCTTTTCAAAATAAAATTGGTATTAATCAACCAATGTTAGAAAATTTTCAGTATATAATCATCTGTATGATAAATATACCATATGAATTATAATATCTGTTTTTATTAGAATTATTTGCAATAACTTACTTTGCCGGATTGTTCATCATGTTATAAATAAATATCTTTAATGATTATAGGATTGATATTTATTTAATTTTAGATTTATAAAGATTACCATGAGTCATAAAAAAGATATACCCTTAAAAGACAAATAAGATGTAAAGTTAATGAGTGATGGCAAAACAACATTGGAAATCACAAAATAAAATTGACAGATCAGAGAACAATCAAAACTGAGGACACAAGTAAGAACAAATATATATATATATATATATATATATATATATATATATATATAAAATCAATAATTAAGGGATCAACACCAAGCATATGCACACTAGAAAGTGCTCAATCAAAATTGAGAGCAGAGACAACAATCATGCAGAGGAAGACAGTTAACAACTGCTCCCAAAGGTATGAAGCAATAAAAAAGTGCTCAATACAAAATTCAGTAAGAAGAAAGTAGAGCAAAAATGTATAAAGCCATTATCAAGGATAGTGTTATTTTATTTTTGCTGCCTAAATACATAATTTTTAAATATTTTATGTGTGTGTGTGAGTGTGTGTGATTTTTTGATTTAGAAAAAGCAATTTGTAATATTTACAACTAGTGAAATAAATTCTGGATTTATAACCATTTAATTATGTGTTGGGTTTTCTTCTATATATTTCATACTGCTCTGGATAATATCTATTAAGCTTCCTATTTTTATCTATTTAACATTTTATATGAATTAGATAAATGTTTGGGATTATCCTCTGTTTTTATGGGTTTGTCATTTATGTATGATAAAATATAGTTTTAAAGTATACAATATTTATAGGGTAAAAGGCAGAATATCTATGATAGAGTGTGTGTATATAATAGTGTGGACTCTGATGTCAACACCAAACAGTAACACTTCGTATCATGATTGAACGCAATCTTCAAGTTAGAAGGTCCCAGTGATTTACATAAGTAAAAATTCAAGTTCTAATTCAGGATATATGGCCTGAAAGTTGTAGACTGTTCTTGAAAATATTACTAACATTGGTTAGTTAATTTATTGTGAAAACAATGACTTGCATAGCAAGATCTGACAGTGTTTATATATACATTAAGGCTAAACTGAGGCAAAGATAAAGGAGACTTGCCACATAAAACATTACTTCAACAAAACTCTAAATTTATAATTTAAATGTCATGCAATAATCAGTCAAGTGACTGAATATAAAACATAATATATGCACTACTTCTAAGAATACAAAGCAATCTATTGACATAAAGACTCATCTACATAGGAATATTTGATCAGGTAACCTAAGAAATCCAAACGATCTTTTTGTGCATCTCAACAGAAAACATTTAAGAAAACTGACACCCTCTTGTCAGTATATTAAAAATAAATGGAAGCAAACACTAATAAAGACATTATACATGTAGGTAAGAATGAAAAATACAATAGTGTGTGTGTGTGTGTGTGTGTGTGTGTGTGGATGGGTGTTGAAGAATGTATATACTTTGCCCTTTCAAATAAATAGATTGATGTCAAATGTAATGATTTTTTTCTGCTTGAATTTCAAATGAGGTGTCTTCCTCTTGACTGTTTCATTTGCAGCCTCCAGCCTTCTACATGCACCTCTTGTATTTGACGAGGAATTAATATTATTAAATTTCATTTCACTATAGTATCAGAACCTGTTTTAGAATGTCAAACTTAATTTTTCAGGTAAACACAAACTTATATTATCATCTTTCTTCTGCAGTGCTTCACTGATGAAAAAAGCATTTCTTAGAAGTAGCAATCAGAGAATAATCTAATAAAATGAAACAATAATCTAATATAAAATGAGATAAACAAATTGAAATACATTGCAAAGACATGGTGAAAAAGTTTGTTAGTTAATATATATATATATATATATATAGAGAGAGAGAGAGAGAGAGAGCTTGATAGAGAAAGCATGGATATAGGAATCAACACTGCATAGTGACTGGCAGTTTCACACCTCAAGTGTTGTCTGAAAATGACATTGATATAAGAAAATGATAGTTAAACATGCAGAGTTGAATCTTATGACTACCAATAATCTTTCTCTGGTATTGAGCCCACTTCCTTTATAAAATGATAAATATATATTTTTCTTGAGGACTAAATTTCACTTACTTTACAGTATTTGTTAATAGGTCCAAGACGTTTTTCTGCCACTTCTCGGATGTGACTTCGGCCAAAATATTTCTTGCCTGCAAAGAATATATAATAAATTCAGATTTTAATATTTGAAGATAAAAAGATAAAACAGAACTGCTTCTTTTATTTTACTCTTGATTTCATCATTTATTTTCTTTCTTTCCACTCTCATTCACTTATGCTCTTTCTTTTCTCTCCCATCTCACCTCACTTAAGCTCTTTCTATTTTCCTTTTTTTTTCTTTTTTTTTTTTTTTACTTAATTAAGGTTGTTATTTTGATTATAATTTTCTGTTCAATCAAGAAACAAATGATTGAATGAAAAAGTGTGTAACCAAAAA
The DNA here is from genome assembly GCA_037127315.1 of Ascarosepion bandense. NCBI lineage: Eukaryota > Metazoa > Mollusca > Cephalopoda > Sepiida > Sepiidae > Ascarosepion > Ascarosepion bandense. The sequence continues at coordinate 4,952,324 of JBBBDQ010001294.1, read as the reverse complement.
TTTAAATATTTGTTGTTTGTGGTACAACAAAACAAAATATTTTACAATTTTTTCTCATTTGTTTCTATTTATTAAAAGAGATTTATAAAATATTTTCACGAACTAACCAAAAGAGAATAAGTGTTGTACTCTTAAAAAAAAAAAAATTAAAAAAAGAAATCAGCCTATTTCCCTCTTAGGACAAAACAACAAACACATTTTTTTCTTTCATTAGTTGATACTAACAAGGACTAAGTACTCCTCTTGTAATATAGATTTACTCAAGAAGATAGGTTTAGCCATTCAAGGCTAATGCATTCTGTCAACACTGGTTTGTCAGAAGAATTTACCTTCTCTAGTCTGGCTGCCACTTAAAGCAAGAGAGCCCATTCTGCCCTGATTTTTAACACATAGTTGGATGATAGATTCATGTTTTTTTATGGACATTAATGTAAAGTGAACAAAACTCAGAATTTTAACTCAACACACTTTCCAAGCTAATAACCATTACGCTAACCACATATCCAATGTGCTCTCAACAAAACAGAATAAACAGCATTTTAAAACAAAACTTTTTGAAAAATTGACAACACGAATGGTATGCATGCCTTCTGATAAAATTACCACAATTTTAACATTTTTCTTTATTCATGAATTCTTCCATGTATGTTACTCTTCACTACTGCAAAACAATTTTCACTTTGTTTCTTTATTGTTCTAGATATTAATCATGTTTATACATTTATTAGTTTATACCCACATATTTTATATATAATTTATTTATCTGTAGCCTAAATTGAACAAGTTAAGTACTACTCAACACAAACATGAGTAAGCCTTCGTTTATTGCATATATAAGAAAATCATTAAAGAGTAGAAGAGTCAACAAGTTTATGACAAATGTAAGATTATAAATTATTTCTACTTTTTAGATTATATACTTATAGGTATATAAATAAATTTATAGTCTGAAGATAAAATGCATTTATTTTATAGACATTTTTCAACAGAATCCCTTTCCTTATCAATACATTTAACCTAATATTTTTCTGTCAATCCCATAGCGCAAACATTCAATGTGCCCAGCTGATCCTACTGCACAGTTGACAAAAATCAAAAACAAACAATGTGCATGCACGAAATCAAAAATATAAAATAGTGACAATTTACCCATCACAACTCCCACACATATACACACACACAAGGATGTGGAATCGTAATAAGAATCTTTAACAGGTACCATATCTAAGAGAGTGGTGATTTAATGTCTTCTGTACTTGAAATTTGTATGATTTAAAAAAAACTCTATTCAATTATAAACACTCCAAGAGAAATTGAAAATTTTGCGGAATTCCCCAAAACTTAGTATTAGTCAGTTAAGTGCCATACATGATATACGCTTTGGGCAATCATGTCTCAAGAGAGACATGACTGACTAGGCAGAAGATTATCTCATAGTAGGTTGCCATTGCTTTCTGTGGTAGACTGGTTGCTAGCCATGGCTATAGAACCCAATCTGTCCTATTATTTAACCCATAACAGGAGAGAAGAAACAGATTAATACCTTTCCCAAGGGTATGAAATTATAAAGAGAAATATATATAAAATAAAAAAAATTAAAATACTGTGATATATCTCACATGTAATAATATAATGTATCTAGTGAGTGAGAGAAAGAAATAGCAAGAAAGAAAAAAGAGAGAGAGAAAGCGAAAAAGAGAGAAAGCGAAAAAGAAAGAGAGAAAGTGAAAAAAGAAAGAGAGAAAGCAAAAGAAAAGAGAAAGCAAAAGAAAAGAAAAAAAAGAATTTTAAATATCTTATTGACTAAAATGTTTTGGTCTTAAAAATGTCCTTAAAATAATGTCTTGCAACTAAAAGTAATCTTTTTTTTTTCACCATAAATTTTAAATTGTCTTTCTTTCTATGACAAAAGCAGAAGGGCATGAGAACATGAATTGATATGGTTTTTGTGGATTTTTTACTTGAAAGAATTTTCAGTTTAACAGACATGTTAACTCATGGGACTCATGACAGCATGTTGATTAAGAGAGTCAATCTCTTAACCAACATACTCCCATGAGTCACAAGTTGCACTGACAATATGTTTAATAGCTTTCCAAAATAACTTTCAAAATGATAACAATGTACAGGAATAATGAAGTTACTAGTTGCATGACCCTCACACAGCAATTTTATTTTAATCACTCACTCATACACATGTGCACACACATCCAGTATAGTGAAATCAATTGGTGTCTGATATCCAGTATTGAACACATGCCAAGCTCATAACCAGGTTACCAGCTCAGCATGTGTTTGTTCACCACTGGACATCAGACAACTTGACTGGGAAGGCACACGTAAAAATGAGAGCAGCCAGTGAGATATTGATAAGATGGCAGTTAGAATCACTTCATGCATTGGTCAATGAGTATGCCTAGACAATGGATATAAAGCCGATCAAATCTGTGCTAAATTGAGCAAACTGCCTCACCAGAGTGCCCCAGAAATGGTTGGAGATGCACAAGGAAGAAGTTGAACCTGTAGAACTAGAGTGCACTGCTGTAAGAAAGTTGAGCAAGAGTCAAGCGAACATCCACTAACAAGGTGAGCACCCAGGTGTGCAGAGGACCCTTATTTTGCCAGGTCTGTCGACACTTCACATCCTGGCATTGCCAAAGGTGGCATCCAAATCTGCTCACTAGTGTTGCTACCTGTTACCTCATTATTGACATTGACAGCGAAAATTTACATATGTGAAAAAATACTCTCACAAGAGAGTATCTGGCTTTGAGATCTATTTGTTTCAAATGTATAACCCATAAAGTTGCAATTTTTTCATTTTCCTTTTTGGACAGTTTACCTGTGGGATGTGTTCAAATCTGTGTTCACCCTGAAGATAAGCCATTTCTTTTAGTATTGCAAAAAAATGCATGCAACCCTGGGCCTCTTTACTTTCTGCAGTAGTTCATTACACAAAGTCTAACTTATTCTCCAAGACAAGGAACATGTATGGGTTTATATTCTTATGATCATCAGATGCACACTGAGAAGAAAACATTTTTAATTTAAAAAATCCACTTTTAAGAGACCAGAACTGGCAAATAGACACACCTTTTCATGTACTACAGAAGTCAACAATACTCAAGAGATTTCACTTTTCTTTCTATAATTGGGGTGGGGAGGGTAAAATATGTATTCAAGAAATATGCTTAAAAGAAATCAAAATTAATTTCTATTTGCTTACCTGGCAAGAAAGGTATTGTTCTTTCATCAGGGTTTAGCTGGCCTCCTTCCTCCGGAAATGTTTCTAGAAGTGAAGTCTGTCAAGATTATAAACAAACAAATATATTGAAAATAAAAAAAAAAATAATTTCAGGTAATAGTTTTTTGGTTAAAAATAATTACATAATCACAGTGATTATTCTTTTTTTTTTCAGTTTTAATAATGTCTTCAAAACTAAAACTGAAATTAATCAAAGAGAGGTAGGTGTAAGGAGGGTGTAAAGCTATCAGCATGGAATATTTAATCAATGAACTAAGTTTGAATTTTGCAAGTAGGTAGGGTCACTTAATCTCTTAAGAAAAGCATGATAAACACACTTTTCTCTGTGTTTTGTTTCATCAAAAATATGATGGCTTATGGAAAAAAGTAACTGAGATAAATGAGCACTTGAACAAGCTAATTTTCCATAACAACTTTACCAGCCCAGGTGGCAGCAACACAAAGCTGTTACCTCTATAGTCAACCATGACAATTTATATAGCTATCCTGTTACCTTCCCTCCTGATAAAGAGACTTGCTTCATTGTAACATTTAATTAAATAATCATTTTTATATAGATTTCAACTAACTTCAACTAAATTTCAGCTAAGATAAGGTTTAAAAGAAACATAAACCTTATCTTCTTTGTGCCATGTCCTTTCAGAACATAGGCAATCATAGCCTTCCACTTCTCCCTATCTCTTGTTGCTCTTAATATCCCTTCCGTTATTCAACTCAATCCCAGCTCCATCATCCATCTGTTCAAGTTCATCAGGTATATTGCTTTTCCTTGTCCTTCTTCACCTCTATTTATCCCATAAGCATCAGGTTCTCCAGGCCATCCTTCCTCATCCCAAGAACATCAGCCATCTTTTCCTGATGTTAAGTATCAATTTTCTTTTTGCATCTATTCTCTCCAAAACCTTGTCATTGCTCATGTACTTCATCAATGGTATCCTCAGTATCCTTCTGTAGAACCACATTTCGGTTACTTCCAGTCTTTCCTTCATCTTTGAAGAGATTGTCCAGCATTCACTGCTGTATTGAAAGACAGGCATTACATAACAATCCAGTACTCTCTTCTATGTTTCTAACAAAATTTTCCTGTCTCAATACTCTACTCAGCTTCTGGAATGCATCTTTGGCCATGCCAATGTGCCTTCAGATCTCCATATTGCACTTTAAATCCTCTGTTAGCTTTTCAACAAAGACTGATTTATTCAAATTTCATTTGAACTATTTTTCTCATCTTTTGGTCATTATAGATGTTATTATTGACATAGCATTTTGGCAAAGTAGTCTCTAGCCATCTTCAGGCGTTCATGATTTTAGCTAATGGAAATATTTTGTATTTGCTGATTATTGTGTTCTTTTTGTTTTTGTGGTGCTCTTTCCTATCCCTCCCTACTGAACAAGTATTTATGAATTTCACTACCTAATATAGAAATTGAACTCATGATCACTAGATGGCAGCAATACTAGATTAACCAACACCTATATACACTAAAATAGGACCCCAAATGTGGTGTAATTTTCATGTATGTCTGATGGTTTTGACATTGTTATTTACAAGTATATACTCCTTTTGACAATTTTGTTTTTTGAGAGGAGATGATTGTCATTATGTGTTTATGAACAAATGTAAATATTAATATAAATTATTAATGTCAGAATAGCTACAACATAAATTACTTGGCATTATCTTGAATTATTATTATTAGATTAAAGCACGGTCAGTTATCAATTTTATTTAATTTCAATTACTTTTTATTATAACTACTCAAACCATTTAGGATCTGTGTTGTGGTGCAGTAGATATCCGCTCGAAACGACAACTTGGGGAGCCGAGTTCGAATTCCAATTGAATACGTTGCACACACTTATGTGCAAATACCCTTGGGAAAGGTATTAATCCATCTAATCCTTCTAGTTATGGGTTAAATAACAGGACAGATTGGGTTCTATAGCCTTGGCTGGCAACCAGTCTACCGCAGAAAGTAATGGCAACCTACTGCGGGATAATCTTCTGCCCAGTCAGTCATGTCTCTTTCGAGACATGATCAACCAAGCGTGTATCATGTATGGCATTTAACTGACTGACTCAAACCATTAATGTCAACAGTTGTTAGTAAAATATTCAGATTAGAAAAGCTTATTGTTTATTTTCAGTCCATGTTACAAACTAACAACCTTAGGACTTTGGGCTGAGTAGATATATTAGAAAGCATTTGAAATTAAAAATGAACCTTCTACTTTTTGACAAATGCCACAGTACCTCTTAGTACTTTAAATAAACTGGCTATATCTTTTCTGTCTTTGTGATTATCTATAACTTTCTTTCTTAATTCTTTTGATAATACTTTAGACTTCATGACTAATACATATGTTGTTTAATTAACAAGTAAAATGTGATTATAGTCAACAGAGTAAATTTCACCCCAAACCAGTCACACCTTCATAATCTGTGACAATATGAAGTAACAATTTGTAGTGTAACAATGCTGTGGGTAAGAATTAAATCTTTTATTACAAAAAGTGGGAATATTTATGCAACATAGGTTTACTAATTTTTGGCAATTTATTTATAGCAAAGAATGTTTAGCAACATTATTTAGTAATATCCAGTTAAAAGTGTATAATTTCCTATTTTAAAAACTATAGTAGATCATATCTATTTGGTTTTATTCTCAATTATACTTTTCCTTAGGTTGTGAATACTTTTGCAACTCATTCCAATTATTTGTTATTATTCAGATGATGCTCTTTAAAATTGAATAATTTTTTATGTAATAAGTGAATAATAAAAAAATGTTAAAAAAATAAATTGCAGCAGCAGAAAAAATAATTTCTTTTAAAAAATAGTATAATTTATTTTGTTATATTTATAAATATTGTCATATATTTTTCTAAAACAAGACAAAGTGGAAAAAATTTTTCATATGACATTTTGCCTTTTAGGACTTTATCATACTGATGTGATTACACATGCTCATGAAAGAGATGGGATAATAAAATTTTAAATCTAAATTTTTCAAAAATTTGTTTAGGTATTTAGCCTATAAGATTTCATTTATTTTCTTTTACTTTGTTTTTGTAACTTTTGTTATTAAGTTTCCCACATTTTGATAATGAAAGATCTGCCAAATAAAGTGAAATATGAGGACCAGGACACAAATTTACTGTGGATGATCTAAAAATTAAATCACTTTCTATATATTTTTGTTTCTTTTTTAACTAAAGTAGCATTTTTAACTCAAAATGATGGTTTGACTATTATGGTGACCAAGTAATGCACTGATTGTGTTTGATTTTAAAAGTTTCCTTTTGTGCTCATATAATCTGTTATTTAAATTCTTTGCCCATTGTTCTGGGGTAGTTAACACCTCTATATCCATGGACAATATGGATTCGCCTGGTTTATATAATGCCAGACATTTCTATCTTCAAGCAGAGGAGTACACTAGTAGGGTGAGAACCTTACGAGTGTTCCCCCAGTGCTGTCAGTCGTTATTGCATTACAGACAGTTGCTTTGAGTTGGAAATCTGTGTCGCCCGTGAGTACGAAGTGTTGTTTTGCCATTGTTTGTAGTAATTGGTTTGTTGCTCATCCATAGAAGTTTTGAACGTTTTTTGTGTTTTTCGTTTGGAGGAGGGGCAAGCTCAAATATGGCTTCGTCTCCCCAGCTATCTACTTCTTCAGCGGTGGTGCCAACGGTAACACCTTCACCGTCAGTTTGGAACAACGTGCCTGCAAAAAAAGGACACAAATTATTACCAAAATTTGCAGGAAAAATTTAAAGAATTTATTTCCAGAAATGAGCTCATTGTTATCCCTGAGATGGCGAATGTGATAAAACTAAAAACGATTTCCCTGTTAACCTCAGACCCCAAAACTCGAAAAGTTTATTGGGGTCAGCAGAGAAAAATATGGAGGAAGCTATCAAAAGCATAAAAATCACTCCAAAGGTATTAGCACGTCGGTCCCGGGCTATGTGGGACATTCTGCTAAGTACAGAAGAAGAAGCCAAAAAATTGGCAGGAACGAATTTGTTGGCCAAGGGAATCATGCTCCAGACTGAATATATGGGGACCCGTAAAACCCATGTTACCATTCACGGGGTGCCACTGGAGATCTCGGATGACCATATTGGGGCTTTCTTTGCTCAGTTTGGAGAAGTTGATGATGTGGCTTGAGTGAATAGCAAGTCGGGCATACCTATGGAAGATATCGCAGTACATATTGTGGTGGATAGGCCTAATTTCCTACACAAACCAGACATCCTGCTGTGTAGGGGCCGAAAACTTTTCGTAGTAGTGGAAGGGCGCAAGCCGCATTGCTGGCTATGTGGAGCGGCGGCCCATTTGGCCAAGGTGTGCCCCTCTAAAAAGTTGGATGAAGAGCAACAGACACCAGCATCTCCAGTGACACCGGTAACACCGCCGGTGGTCAAATCTAATGTACCACTATAAAAAAAATTCCAACCAGACATCAACTGGAGAATGGACGAAAGTTGTAAGGAGGGGGAGGAAGGTTGCTTCCCCTCCTCCACAACAGGAAAAATTACCATCTCCTGCCAAAAGAAACCTCAGAAAGAGGAAAAAAAAAAAACAAAACAAACAACAACAACAAGAAGAGATGGAGATTTCTCAAATGCCTCCACCTCGTTCAGCGTCGCTAAAACGAGGGAGGGAAGAAGAAGAGGAGATTGGAAAAGTTAACAAAAAGGAGAAAAAAGACAGGAGCAGAAAAAAACTTGGGTGGCTGCCAAAGCACAGGTCACCCTTTCATCACCAGTCAAAACCGAAACTGTGAAGGGGAGAAGTCAGTCCGCCTCCCCAGTCAGAACTACATCATCGCCTTCCCCCACACTACCCTTGCAACCAGTAACTTCTTCTCAACACTCTTCCCTTCCAGTAAATACCCCTACTCAACCTGAATCCCCTTCCCCCAATTGGAAACACCTAGCAATAACCAACCCTCCCCCAGTAATAGTCAACCAAAGGAAAAGGAGAAGAAAAAGAAAAGGGATAATCCCTTCAAACGTGTAGACATTTGTCTCATAGACAGGTCGGCCTTAGAGAGGGATCTCTCTTCTCAGAAAAGAACCCTCCTAAGGCCACTATTTAAGTTGACCTTGATCAATGGTAAGTCGGTGAGGACCCAACTAATTTCCCGCAAGCCCCCGGAGTGTTAACACTCGTAAGAAATACCAGGGGCAATCTGAAGGTGTGGGACTTCTTACAAGGAGCTATTGATGAGTTAAAGATGGCCCAAATGGGCATTAATTATTTAAAAAAATTAGCCAATTTTTGTGCTGGGGGGTCCCTGTCATCCTCCACCCCACATTGTATAGGGCTGTAAAATTAACATTCCCTACGGACATCGGCGGTCTTGTCCAGGACGGATTACGTCCGATATTGGTACTGGAAGTCTAGGACAATCCATCGGGGTCCCTACTGCCACTGATTTTCGCTCTGTATGTGACCAGGAGTAATTTTTGCTTTCTCTTTTCAGGTCTAAAAGATATCAATTAAGTTAGCCAGTTTGAATGTGAAGGGCTTTAGGGATCAGAGTAAGACTGCCCGTCTGCTTCAGAACCTCTTGTCCTTCGGCGTGGATGTCGCTGTGATCCAAGAGACTCACTTTGTTTGCAAGGTCGATGCCTGTGTGCTGTCTTAACAACTTTGTCATCTATTCAGCATACAAGGACCGGCTGGCCAGAGGAGTTTCTTTGCTGGTTAAGCATACCCTGGACGCGCAGATGGATCTTGTCCATGTCAGTGCCGAGGGCTGGCTGATCATGGCTGATATTGCAGTGAAAAGCAATGCGTTTCGACTGGTTGCGATTTATGCGCCCAACGACCGGGAGGAGTGCATTTAATTTTTTTTGGCAGTTGGAGCCCTTCCTGGTGGATTCAATGCGACTTGTTTTAGTGGGGGACTGGAATGCCATCCTGGACCCCAAGTTGGATAGAGGGTGGGGAGCTAGCGAGAAGGCATGTCGATCTCATCGAAGATTTTAATCTCGTCGATAGATATCAGGTCGATCACAAGGGTGGGAGAATGTGGATGTGGGCTAATAGTTGGCCTTCTACCAAGGTAGCTAGCTACCTTGATAGAATGTTAGTTTCTTGAAGCCAACATAGATCTTTCAGATTGTCCCACGTTTCACTGGTTAGGCTACTAGGACCACAAAATTGTTTGTGCCTGGGTAGATTTAGAAAATAGGGCTAGAATGACTGGTTACTAAAAGTTCAATGTGTCCTTACTGGACAGGCAGTACTTCCAGTGCCAGCTAATTTAACTTAGTGCAGCGGACGTTAATTGGGGGAGTCATTGGGAATAAGTGGTGGGAGAATGTTAAGAATAGTATTAGGTCTTTCACCACCAAATTCAGCAAACGACTCAAACTAAATAAGGCTGACAAAGTGAAGACACTTAGAGCTAATTACTCCTGGGTGGTGGCTGGTAGGGATCCCATAGAGATAGCCATAGCTAAGGAGGCCGTGGAGTAGTCGAATAGCGATCATTACATGGGCCAGGTAGTTAGACATAGGTTAAGCAAGATATCTTCTGAAGCTGTGAACATGGGTGCAGAACTGCGCAAGGAAGAGATTCACTGAGGCAGCGACCGGTACATTCGAGAGGTTCGCAACCGGGAGGGGGATACTCATTGGTTGACTGACGACATGTGCGAGGCATTTTGGCAGCATTTCGAGATCCTGTTTACTAAGGAGTCTGGTCTCCGTGATGAGGAGTTTTGCAGCTATTTGGCTGACTTCCCCCAGCTTTTGCCGGCTGATGCAGCTAGCTGTGAGAGAGATATTATGGAGGGCGAAGTCTACATGGCTTTGAAGAAGGTCGGCAGAGGTAAATCGCCAGGTCTCAATGGTTTGCCGTATGAATTGTACTTGAGGCTGTCGCACATCTTTGTCCTGACTTTGACTGTCATGTTCAACAACTGGTTCCGGCAGGGGTCCATCCCCAACCAGTTCACCAGGGGTGTGATCACGCTGTTGAGAAAAGGAAAGGATGTGGGGAAAGAGTTAGAGGGTTACCGGCCCATAACTCTGCTAAACACAGAGTTAAAGATTTTGGCCAAGATTTTGCAAAATCGTTTGCAATTAGTTGCCGAGTCTCTGTTGGGACCTGAGCAGACTTGTGCTGTGAAGGGCTGAACAATTCAGAGCAACCTGCATCTAATACACACGATCATAGAGGGGATAAAAGATGATGAACAAGCCATGCTGATCAATTTGGATCAGTGCAAGGCATTTGATAGAGTTGACCATCGTTACCTGGCAACTGTCCTGCAGGCCACTGAATTTGAAACCAACTTTCGCTGCTGGATTAGCCTTCTGTATCAATCACCTATGGCTGTGGTACAGGCGAACAGAAAGTTGTCATTCTGGCGCTGTCTAGGTCGGTCCAACAGAGTTGTCCACTGTCGCCCCTACTTTATGCTTTGGTGTTGGAGCCTCTCCTTCGCCGGCTAAGGGACAGGGCGTGCAGTCCGACCCTACATGGAATCGCTGTCCCTGGTGATGCTCGAGCCAGGGTTTCCGCATACTCCAATGACGTCACTACTTTTGTGTCCTCCTGGAGTGACATCAAGGTGGTACAGAAGGCGTTTGAATGGTACGAGCAGGTGACAGGGGCCAAGATTAACCGCAACAAGTCGTCTGGCTTGCGGTTAGGTGCCTGGGAAGGTGTTACCCTCCCAGGGCCCTTCGACTGAACAGAAGGCCCGGTCTGCATTCTTGGAGTGTGGTTCGGGCCCAACCTACAGTTGAAGAAAAATTGGTCTGAAGTACTGGCAAAGGTGGATGAGTCAGGCAATACTTGGTATTGAAGGAATTTGTCCTTAAAGGGTTTGGCTGAGGTGTGTGCTACATACATCTTTCCCATTATCCTTTACCGGTTGTCTGTACATCCACTTTGTAAACGGCGTAGGGAGGAGATCAAGCGTTTGCTATTCTCTATTATGTGGAGAGGACACAAACACTACATCGACAAACATGTGTTACGAACGTCCATGTCATGGGAATCTGGGAATGCCATACCTGATGGGCCACTTGGTTGTGTCAAGGTTGGTTTTTCTCAGGCAAGCAATTTTGGAAGACTCATTGCTGTTCCCTAGCCTTACTATCACTCCCCACATCTTGAGGCGGTGTCGTAAGCCTCGAGGGCGATCGAGTTTTCTCCTCGAATGTCTGGCGGCCCTGCAGGCCATTCCACGGTCCAGTGACCTTTCACGGCCAAGGAGTGTCTTCTATCATGGGTTAGTGGAGGGCATTGCAAAAGATTCATTACGTGATGTGCTCCGCTTGTCGGAGGATGAGTTTTGCTCAGTCTGGTCTTGGGCACCAGGTAATGACTATCTCAGCAACTCTGAGTTTTCGCTCACCTGGCAATTGGCCCAAAATCGGTTGCCTCTCAATGACAAGGCCTTCATATGGGGGCCTGGCGGATTTGCCAGATTGTGAACGCTGCGACCTTGGCTTGGAAGACCTTGGTGACCTTGGCTTGGAAGAAACGGCTTCGCATGCCTTCTACCATTGTTCATGGGTTCGCCTTTTATGGGACCGGGTTGGCAAGTTGACTGTTTGTATCGTGCCACGAGAGCTTGTGCTCATTGATCGTGCATTTGCCTGTGACAATGTGTTGCCCTCGTTTTCTGGGATGAAGCATATGGTGTTTCTGTTGCTGCTAGCCGCAGCTCGAATGTTGATTTGGACGACGCGAAAGGAGGAAGTCTTGCAAGGTCAGCGTCTTTCACATCAGGATCTGATCCGATATTTTGAGCATCAGCTCAAAATAAGGATTAGAATTTATTGGAAACATTTGACTTTGAAAGACTTCAGCAAAAGGTGGGTAAATGTGGCAAGCCTGGTTCACATGAATGGGGCTAGTCTTGATTTTCTCTTTTAGATCTGCTAGTTACATCAGGGTGGATTCCTGTGGAACCCTCCACTGGTTAAGGTAGCTGTCTTTTGTCTACCTAGTTAAAGCGAATGAATGTGTTCCTAGCCTGTACCCGGCTTTCTCTTTTGTTATGATCCAAGTTGAGATTCCCCCCCACCCCCACCCCGTTTGTTTTGGCCTCCTTTTATCTCGACTGGTTCAGCTTTTTATTGTCCCATTCCATTAATTTTTTTACCCATCTCCCCACTCCCTTAGCGAGTGTGCGTCTTGATTTTGCCGCTTAGCGGAATACAGCGGCCACTCTTTTTTCTGGGATGGATAGGTTTTACTAACATTGTTTATTATTTTAGTTTAAAATTTGTTGTATTTTTAGTTTGTTTTTGAGTTCATTCCCCTCCCATCATTTCATCTTTCATTAAATGTTTTAAAATATGTTATATTGTATATAAACACATTTTCATTGTCATGGTTTTTCCCCTGTTTTTAGGTGTCCCTAGTAAATATGTGGTATTGTGGTGTATGAAGGATTTGGATGTGATGGATGGGTTCTTTTGGTGATTGAGCAAATTGTAATGAGTGAATGGGTCGTGATAGTGTTTAGCTAGGTATAGGACAGTTAAGTGAGAACCAACCTTTACTCCTCCCCTTTTTTCGGCCTTGTGCCACAATTGTATTTTTGATACAATAAATAATGAGGAGTATACTTGTAGTTTAACTGCTCACAGTGAACACAAGACTCTTTCACCTTATAATTGTGATCCCTTAAACAGGATCACAACATTGGCGATGAAAGGATTTCGGAAAAGGACCCACAAGGATCTTTGGATAAACGACCAACTTTTGTTCAACAAACTTGTATTTTTCTACCTTCTTTGAAAATACAAAAATTGGCTCTACTACGTTTTTTCAATGAGACGAAAAACGACCTTGGAAAAGTTTCTTTTTCAAAAACAGTGAGTAGAGAAAAAATGAACGTTGTAGATTGCTAAAGAATTGACTTAATTTCTCCACATACAAATTCATTTCTAACTATGGTGTTGACAAGTCATGCAATTTTTTTTTCTGCTACTATCAAAAAAATAAAAAGAGGAACAAGAAATTTGAAATAAGACATTTTTTGTCCTAGAATTTTTTTTTCTTTATCCAAAAGCCCTTATTTCTTAGACTGTTTCTTTTTTTTGTTTTGTTTTAAACAAAAAAAAAAAAAAAAGTATATCTACCTACGAACGAACGATTGAAACATTGAAACGGCATTCACTCCACAACGAGAATTCAGGACAACAACTCAAATGCTCGATTGGATTTTTTGTTAGGAAAAGGGATCTCAATTCATTTTTATTCCAAATTTTTCTGGACTCAAAATCTTTCATTTTTTTTTCTCTTCTCGAGAGTTAAAATAAATTCTAAATTGACTTTTGTTTTCCGTGGAAAATTGAACATTCTTTCTGTTAAAACCACATGTACGTGACTTTTTTCATGGAAAATTTGTGAATATTAATTTTGCCTATCTTTTTTTTTTTTTTTTTTGTAAAGTTGCGGTACGGTTTTTTTTGTTTATCTAAGAAGTACAGACTTTTTTTGAACTTCATTTTTTAGACCCGAATTTGTCTGGTGATGCTATTTATTTTTTTAAAATAGAAGAGCTTTCGAGGCAACTTGTTGAAATGATGTATCTACAGCAAACTCAGACGTTAAAGTTGCAGAAACAAAGAGAAGAGGAAAGAAGAGAAAGAAAAGAGGAAAGAAGAGAAAGAAAAGAGGAAAGAAGAGAAAGAAAAGAGGAAAGAAGAGAAAGAAAAGAGGAAAGAAGAGAAAGAAAAGAGGAAAGAAAGGAATTCAACGAAAAAATACTGGAAATGTAGACACAGGCAAAGAAAAAATTGGAACTACTAACTAAAGTAATAGCAAATAAAGACAGTAACGAGTCAAACCAGAATGTTTTTTTTCCCAAACCGCAATCTGGTCAGCATTAGAAACATTTCACTACATCCCTGAAGAGGATTTGACTTTTGAAGCCTATTTTCACAGATTTGGTGACCTATTCAGGAAAGATTGCAAGTCATGGAGCGAGCAGATGAAGGTTCGTCTTTTATTACAAAAATTGGGAGCTGCAGAACATAACAAGTTCATGAACTACATCATCCCGAAACAGACGAGCAAATTGTCCTTTGACGAAGCGGTGAAATCTCTGATGGAATTATACTGTCCAAAAACTAGCTTATTTCATAAAAGATGGAAATGTATCAATATGACCCACAAAGAAGGCCAAGATTACACCACATTTGCTTCAGTTGTAAATAGACACTGTGACGACTTCGGATGATCCTCATTGACGACCAACAACTTTAAAGTCCTGATTTTCATTCAAGGCTTACTGTCAACCAAGAACGCTGAACTCAGACGCTGGGCACTAAACAGATTGGAAAAGGAACCAAATATAACCCTTCAACAATTGGTAGAGCAATGCCAAAGGATCATCTCGGAGAAGCAAGACTCCAAAAATATAGAAGAGGCAGGAGTAGCACACATTAGAAAGGTATGAAGTAACAAAAAATCTTACTCTCCCAACAGTCAAGCGAAAGCCAAACATAACCCTATGGAAAAATCTCAAAAGAAGCCGGATTTACCCCGTTACCCATGCCAAACATGTGGAGAACATCACTGGCAAAACGATTGCCCATACCGGTTCCGGAAATATGATCTGTGCAGACGCAACAGACACAAAGCCTCACATTGCAGACCAAAAAGACCCCGCAGGAGCTATGTAAAAACAAAGAGGATTCAAGCAGAGGACAAAACTGTACGGAAGTAGGTTACGGTAAAAATCGGGGACAAGGATGTTAAACTTCAACTTGACAGTGGTTCGGATTTGTCCATTATAAACCACCATACTTGGTGCAAAATTGGAAAACCGAGGATGATGAGAACCAAGAAAGTCGCTCGTTCTTTAACTGGAGAAAGAATAAGATTCGAAGGTGAGGTTACTACTAACGTAACGTTGAAGGGAAAGGCACTGAAACTCAAGATGTTTGTATTAAGATACACTAATAACCTTTTTGGTATGGACTGGATCCAAAAATTTGAACTCTGGGAATCACTCATTAATGATTTTTGTCAAAAAGTGGATAACCTTACAGCTGAAGCTGAAAAACTAAAGAAAGACCTGAAAGAGTCGTTCCCCAATGTTTTTTCGGATAAACTAGGCCGCTGTACAAAAATGGAGGCGAAGTTCAAATTACAACACAATGTCACCCCAGTCTTCAAAAAGAAACGTAGTGTACTGTTTGCCTCTATGCAAAAGATTGACGAAGAACTGGACAGATTCGTCAAAACAGGAATTTTGACCCCAGTCGACTACAATGAGCGGGCCACCACCACCATGTATGTAAAGAAAAAATCTAAGGATATCAGAGTCTGTGCAGACTTCTCGACTGGGTTGAATGCAGCACTAAAGGATCATCATTACCCGCTACCCAGCCCTGAGGAGGTTTTTTCTAAACTAAATGGAGGAAAAATATTCTCAAAAATAGATCTGAGTGAAGCGTACTTACAAATTTCCGTTGAAGAAGAAAGCTCAAAACTTTTGTGTATTACCACTCACAAGAGACTATTTAAATTCAATAGGTTAGCTTTTGGAATCAAAGTCGCACCACCTATCTTTCAACAGATAACCGATACGATATTGAGCGGCCTTGATTTTTCCATTGGATACTTGGACAATATTCTAATGAAAGGCAAAACCATAGAGCAACATAGAAAATACGTTTTTCAGGTATTCAAAAGGATAAATGAGTACGGCTTCACACTTAAAGACACTAAATGTGAATTTTTCCTCGACAAAATAAAGTACCTAGGGCAGATAATAGACAGAAATGGTAGACGGCCCGATCCAGAAAGGTCGATAGCAATAAAAAATATGCCTGAGCCATACAATATAACAACATTGCAGAGTTTTTTAGGCTTAGCTAATTACTATCAATCCTTCATTCCTAATATGCACACATTGCGCACACCTTTAAATGAACTACTTAGGAAGGACAAGGTTTGGAACTGGACCACAGAATGCAAGATGGCGTTCGAAAAGCTGAAAGAGGTGCTCACATCGGAACTATTCCTGACTCATTACAACCCATATTTAGACATTATCGTCACAAGTGATGCGAGCACATATGGAATTGGCATGTGTATCCTGCACAAAATGTCGGACGGATCTACAAAACCTATAGCACACGCGTCAAGAACCCTACTACCTGCAGAAAGGAATTATTCCCAGATAGTGAAAGAATCCTTAAGTATCATTTTTGCGGTGACAAGATTCCACAGATATCTGCATGGACGACACTTCAAACTACAAACGGATCACAAGCCGCTGATCTCTATCTTTGGCTCGAAGAAAGGGTTGCCTACACATACAGCAAACAGGCTCCAAAGATGGGGAACAATCCTATTAAATTATGACTTTGATACGGAGTTCCTTCCGTCAAAAAGAACTTAAGATGCGGGACCACTTGATGGACAGTACTACCTCATAGTAGTAGACAGTTTCTCCAAATGGCCAGAGGTCTTTAGGTGTAAAAGCCCGATGACTGACTTCACTATAAAAACTCTTCATGAGTTATTTGAATGGTTCGGAGTGGTCAACTGCTTAGTGTCAGATAATGGCACCCAGTTTACATCCGTGGACTGTAAAGAGTTCATGGAGGACTTCCAAGTGGACCACATCACAACTCCGACATACTACCCCAGGTCAAACGAACAGGCCGAAAGATTCATGGACACCTTGAAGAGGGCTTTGAAGAAGGCAAAGGACACGCCATCTGAAAAAGCTTTGCAACAATTTCTTCAGGTGTATCGCATAACGCCCAATGAGAACACACCATGCCAGATGTCTCCGGCAGAAGTGATGTTCGCTAGGAAAATACGGCCAGTCTTTGACAAATTATTGCCAAAACAGGTAAAACCCACAAAGACAACAGTTCCCAAGAAGAAATACATGCCGGGAGAAAAAATATTCTTCCAGATGCACAAGGATAATAAGACTTTCTGGGAACAGGGAACAATCAAGAACAGGATCGCCCATATAGTCTACATGGTGGAAGGACCACATTCCACGCATAAAAAACACTTGAACCAGATACGCAAATGCACTTTGGACGAGTCAAGTGAAACTCCGGCAGAAGAAGAAGAGATATTAGACCTACTGTATAACGCGTTTGACCAGGAACCCCTTCAAACAAGTACCGAAATACGTTGTTCTGGCAGAAAAAGAAAACTGACGGACCCCTTGGAGGTCAACCCGAGAAAGAAAAACTATAGGGATATTTCGGGGAAATAAATCTTCAGAGTGGGGTGTTCTGGGGTAGTTAACACCCCTATATCCATGAACAATATGGATTCATCTGGTTTATATAATGCCAGACATTTCTACCTTCAAGCAGAGGAGTACCCTTGTTGTACTCGACTATGACACTGTCAGCTCTCTGCTTTCGGGTGGAGAGCGCTCTCTGCTTCCGAGCAGAGAGCACAAACCCAGTCGGGGCTCCGCCGAAGGGTAGAGTCACGACTCGGTAATGATAGACAGACATTTTTTGGCCCGGCTATATGGCCGGGAATACCCACTATAAAATGACCATGTGTCACATCTGGCCTTGCGTGGGAAGGCTAGTAAATACCGAGGAGTACACTTGTAGTTTAACTGCTCACAGTAAACACAGGACTCTTTCACCTTATAATTGTGATCCCTTAAACAGGACCACAATACCCATCTATGTGGCAATTATTACAAGTGATAGAGTATTGTTCTAATATATAAAATAATTTATATAGTTTTCCCAAACTTTGCCTTTATGAAGGTATTTTATTCAATGTCTTGACCATATTTTCATTTTAGGAAATTGTTTTATTTCCAAACAGATAAACTTACTGGGCCAAATAAAAAGAGAGAAAATTGATTTTCATTTAAGAATCACTTTTCCTCCTGGTATGTTTTATACTTTAAGTACTTTTTTATTACTTATTTCTGTATTAGACCTTTCGCTACATTAATTTTTCTATTGATAAAGATCATATCAATTTAAAAAGATCAGTCCAGTTGTCAAAGACACAGTATATATATTTTCTAAGGAATTAATAAATTTAAATCCTACCTGCTGGTGATGCCTATTCAAACACATGTATTTACTAAACATAAAATTTATATATATATATATATATTTCAAAATTTGATACATGGAAATGTTGCATAAAAATTGAGGAGAGATTTGATCAAATAAATAATGTCTTTCACCATTTAAAGCTTCAGAAGATCTAAAGCAAAAAGACAAAAGTGTGTATTTGTGTATGTTTAAATAAATAATGAAATTTATTACTTTCTTTTTTTTT
This sequence comes from Ascarosepion bandense, assembly GCA_037127315.1. Taxonomy (NCBI): domain Eukaryota; kingdom Metazoa; phylum Mollusca; class Cephalopoda; order Sepiida; family Sepiidae; genus Ascarosepion; species Ascarosepion bandense. The sequence continues at coordinate 4,933,773 of JBBBDQ010001294.1, read as the reverse complement.
TTTTAAATCATATCACTCTGAGCAAGGCGGTAACACCACTGATGTGCAGGGGGCTATGTAAGAGTGAAAAGATTGGAAAAACAGAAAGCTGGAAACCACATCCTAAACAGGGAACAAGGGATGAGCCTCTACACATGTTCAATAGACATGGGTGGAGTGTGAACCGGGCAATAGTTTAGTCTATCTACTCCAATTGAAAAAAAAAAAAAGAAAAAAAAAGTAAATAAATAAATAAAAGAAAAGTGAAAAGATTGGAAAAGAGAAAGCCAGAAACCACATCCTAAACAGGGAACAAGGGATGAGCCTCTACACCTGTTCAATAGATGTAGGTGGCTGCCTTGCTTTCATGATAGCCACAATCTCCAAAAATTTAGATGCAGCATCACTTGCCATACTCTGTCTTCTTGAATCCTGCTCATCTTTTCTTTCTTCAATACCCACTGTACCAAGTCTTTTCTGTCAGTATAACCCCCTGCACACTAGTGACAGTCTCACCTTGCTTGGGGTGAAATGATTTAAACAATGTTGGCTCCTATTAGAGATAAAAATGTGATAAACATGGTTCTATATAATCTGGCTTATGACAACATGTTAAAACATTGGGTTCCATATGATCACCAAAGTTAAGCAACGTCGAGCCTGGTCAGTACCTAGATGGGTAACCACTTGGGAACATAAGGTGCAGTAAGCTTTGATGGGTTTGTTTTTCAGTAGATAATAGCTTGAAATTGTTAATTAGAGATTTTTAAAAAATGTATCGTGTCATCTTGGATGTACTTATTTTCGACACAAGTTGCATATACAACACAGGCTAAAAAAACATTTCCGACTTAATTTACAAAGTGTCATTGTGCCGTTTTCATAGCCATGACAAGTTCGAAATGATTGGGATGGAAGTCGTACATAATTCCTGACCATTTTTTAACAATATTTTCTTTTGAATCATTGCTTCATTCTTTTCTTCATGGACTGAATATTAGAGAGAAAATTCTAGATCAAAATTCAGCAAATAATTGCCAAATTATAGACACCTCTGTGTGTGTGCACACATTATATTATTTATTTTTTTTAATCATTTCATCCCAAGCAAGGCATTCCACTTTCCCTAAGCTGACATTTAAAATCTTTTGACTTGAACTCAGAAATGTATTAATGACTTTTTAAAAGTAACTCTTTCAGACTTTTTTCATAAAGATACACACATACATGCTTTTCTCTTTTGTTTTAGATCTGATAAAGCCTTAACTGCATCATCTATTTGATCAAATCTTCC